>JACEGR010005542.1:0-71718 GCA_014170235.1 Listronotus bonariensis
TTGCAGAACTACTAATAGGTATGTCAGCAATTTAGTTTATTTTAGACAAATATTTACTGCACTAAAAATGCAGCAATACGTCAACTATAGCCAGTTTTTAGGTATAGTAAGTAAATATGTATTAAAAATAGCTGACTTACCTAATAATAGTGTGACTTATATTTTGAAATTACATAAGGACTACTTGACGTCACTTGGACAAATCGACCTTATGGAACTATCTTCTGGAACCATCAGACCAATGGAACCATCAAAACTAACTTTGCATTTTTTAAAAACCAACTTAACTTATTTGACTAAGTAAATTTAGTACGGGCATACCCCCACTAGGGGTAGCCCGTACGGGGCTTAACTAAAACTTTAACTTTATACTTGACTTCACTTACTACTTCTTATCTAATATTTTTTCTATTTTTTCCCTCATTATTAGAACAATTTCTGTATATATTATTATACCAAGTCGAACTTAGTATTTTGGTGACTTAGCACGTTGTTGACCCTGAATAAAATAATGTGACCTAGATTCTGTTATTGTTTAGTGACAAAAACTTTGTACTATTTTCTTGATTATTTGTTTAAATTTTTTGAATGTGATTTCTTAAATGCCGACATAATTAAATAAATATTAAAATTTTTAGAACCCAATACCCCTTATACAGGGTGTTCACAACAGTTTTTATAATGAAAGGTTATAAATTACATGTAATTAAATTATTTGTCACTCTGGCAGTAACAAAACTATTTAAACATATTTAAAACCAAAATATTATTTTCTTTCTTTATTTTTAATTGTTAAGGAGTATATCCGCATACTGATAATATCATATAAAACCAGCAATAATTGACCTATGGTGTGTCATACATTTTTGATGAAGTATTTACCACAGAGTTAAAATTTGTTAAAATATACAGAGTAATTCATCACCAGAAATTTTCTTGACAATAAAAATTAAGCTTTTGAGACAATTTGTATATTAACTGATACTGTTAATAAAAAGTGTGTATTCAAATAAACATTTCTTATATTAAGTTTATTGTTGTATCTTGTACGGTCCACATAAATATTTTTCATGGTATTTGAATATTGAATATCATTCCATGTCATTCATTTAAAAAGCACGTACAATTTTTAACCGGACGGTGAGCGCATCGAGATCTGAGCGCCTAGTGTGCTTTGACCTTTAGAAATTCGACAGTTAAATTAAAGCATTTGTGAAACAAAACAAAAAATGAATACAAAAAATTTGACAACACTTTTTCGTATTCATTTCATTCATTCCCAACTTGCCAGTTGGGTCAGAAATTAAAAAAATAGAAAATATAAATTATATTTTAAAGCTAAATAACTCCGAAACGCGTCGGTCTATCGAAAAATTATAAAAATGCTTTTTTGAAGAACGTTTAATTTTATACAAGAGAGTAATTCCGTCTAGCCATTTTGATAAAGCATAAAGGAATTCCAAAATTCTAAACTCAAAAGGAAAACAAGATACCCCGTGTTAATTAAATGGGAAATTAAAATTTATCATGCAAGACCTCTTGATATTAATATTTAGTGCTGTGGATTTCACATGTTTTTTTATTTTCCTAAATATTTTCAATATATTTGAGAAACAAAAAGTCGATTTTTTTATCAGTCTATTAAAATATATTAGGGCTTTTAGCCTTCGTGGATTGTCCAAAGATAAAAAAGTAATAATAATTTTGTTTAAAGACAGAAAATTAAAAACAATTAACCTATTAAATTTATTAAAAATTTATTGACTTATTACAAAACTTTAATAACTATATTATTAAAACATTGTTTTATTGCATTAACTTTATTTAAATTTAAAGTAAAAACAATTTTATATTTTAACAAGATAAAGAAAATTTTAAAACACACAAAAATAATTTGTCTACATAAAATAAAATTACATATTTAAAAGAAATTAATGAATTTACTCGTTTTAAAAATCATTTAAAAGAAATATATTTTAAATAAAATACAATAAACTAAAATTTTATTGACTGTTTTAAAACAATTTAACTTAAAAAAATAGACGATTTAATTTTTTTATTTTTTTTTAACAGTTGAGTCAGTAAAGATGATTTTAAGATAAATAAATATATATATATATATATATATATATATATATATATATATATATATATATATATAATATATATATATACTAGATATAAAACTTGTTTAATTAAAGTATTTGTTTTTGTTGTTACCTAATTGCTAACAAGAAGTTATAACACTTAATTTTTAGAAGAAAACAATGCCCCTGTGTGGTCCAGGATTATGCAGGTTAGCAGATTTTTTTCTAAAAACTAAGCAAGCTAAGTAAGAATATGAAAACACAAAAAATTTGTATTTTTAGGTGTTTTATCCGAAAAAATATGAAAGCTGCAAAAAGTCAGTGGCGGAAATTTTTTGTCAAAAATATTTGCTGATATGCGTCCCACGCCTCCACGACTCTCATTAATTAAAATTAGTTTAAGGCTAAATAAACAACCCATTTTAACAAACACCAGAGCCAAATTTTATTAAAATCAGATGCAGCATATTTAAGATATTATTAAAAACCCGATTTTATTTCTAAAGTTAGATTATCTTTATTATTATCTTAGAAACAAAGCATTTCCGGACCTATGTTCATATAAACGTTTTTATAAAATTGACTTAAGAATACACCATTAATTTTTTTTTACCGCAATTAGGAAACATCCTATATATGTTATTTATACATGGTGTGCAAAAACTCTGCCAACAAACTTAAAGGGGTGATTCTTTATTAAAGAATAAGAAAACAACTTTATATGAACATATGTCCATATATCACTTTCAGGGTGTTGAAAATTAAAAAAATATATAGTTTTTTTTTATCTTTTATACCAGTTAAAATATTTTTAAAAAATTATAGAGGGGTCTTCTAAGCAATAAAATAATTTCTTTTCATTTATAAAAATACAATATTTTTTACCAGTGTCGTCCGTGAGAAATATACGGTAAAAATTAAAAAAAAAAATGTACGCCACCGCGTTTTTCTAAAATAAAAATACTTCATTAGGTTTCTGTTTGGTTTTAAAAAAATCTTATTTTTAAAATATTTTTTTAATTGATGTACAGTTTTTAAGTAAATAAATAAAATACATTTCTTGGCATAGTCATTAAATATGGCTAATATCTAACTTTACAGTAAATAATATCACCTTTTTATATATTAAATCAAAATTAATACAAAACAATACAAATAATTCATCCTCGGCCACTTCGTCACTGGCTGCGACTTATCAAACTGACTTCAGTAGAGTTCGCTCTGCTCGGATGAACACATCCAACATTAATAAAAAAATAATTATTTTCCTTATCTGAAAGATTTCTTATTTTAAATAATATAGAAAAATAAAAATTTATATATATACGATTGCCTGTTTTACAGCTTAAGTGACTTGACTAAAAGGGGAGTTACTATTTTTAAACTCATTATACAAAAATAAATTTAAGGGTAGTAGTTACGGTTCCAGAAAATTGAAAGTCAACATTTAAATAGATATTGACGTCATTTTCAGTGATATGTGCCGAAGTTTTATTATACATTTTTCAACTAGATTATGCCAAAACGGAGAATATTGGCATAAGGGTGGATAAAAAGTATATAATATTACCGAATTTATTTCCGCTCTAATACAAAAAATGATTAGCAAATATTTATACAAATAAAATATATATAAATTTATTTTTAAGAGATTTGTTTTATTTTTTTTTCTGGTCTTATTTTAAATCAAATTTAAAAATAAATTGCAGTTTGCATTACCACTTTTCTGCTCTACCCAATGGTCGTATTTTATTTAAACTGCAAGATTTGAATTTCTTAGGACCAATATTAACTTAATTTTCTTTTAAATACGGCCTTGATATTCTAATATTAAAATCTAAAAGCCAATTTTATTACAAATTCAATGATATATTACACATTGGAATTTAATTCTAGTACGGACCTGTATTTTCAGCAATTTAATAAAAATAATTATCTCTACTTTTTAAGGTAATAAATTACTTTAATAAACCAAGCAAAATTTAACAATAACTCCTAACAATACTAACTCACATTTTTTAAATACGGTCCTGATATTTTAATATTAAAATTTTAAAGCCAATTTTATTTTCAATTTACATAATGGTTTAACTGTAATAAGGCCCTGTAGTTTTAAAATTTGGTAAAAACAGTAAGCCGTACATTTTAAAACATAAATAAATTTACTAAAAAATAACTTAAAAATGCCCAAATAATAAACGATTAAATATTTTTTTAATATCAATTTTAATAATTTTTTCTTAAACTTGCTTTAGCTTTTGCATACCCAGGTAAATCTAAAAAACAAGCAAAACATAATTCATAATATTTAACTGCAATTTATCTAAAATAACAAAAATGCCTTAAAAACAAATAATTAAGTTGGCTGTCAATAATTTGTTTTTATTAACATTGGCAGTATGACGGTATGATCATAAAAGCTTTCTAAGTTGTTTTGTATTTGCGCAAATTGAGAATCTTACCATCACACCGACAATGTAAAGAAAAACAACATATCTACTACCAAGTTTTCTGATATTTGGATAAATAACAGTATATTATTTATTTGATCATTTATCATTTGTGTATTTTTAAGTTATTATTTTTAACTAAACTAATATTTTGTTTTAAAATAAAGAACTTACTTATTTTACCGAATTTTACAAAATACAGGGCAGTATTACGGTTAATCTAAATTTAAAATAAAATTGGCTTTGAAATTTCCTGATATCAAAATATCATGACCTTACTTAAAAAATATGAGTTAATAATGTTGGTAGTTATTGTTAAATTCTGCTTGGTTTATCAAAGTAATTAATTAACTTGAAATGTAGAGTTTATTATTTTTATCAAAATTCTAAAAATACAGGTCCGAATTAGGATTAAAGCACAATCTGTGATACATCATTGAATTTGTAATAAAATTGGCTTTTACATTCTGAGGTTAGGATATCAGGAATATATTTAAAAAAATAAAGTTGATGATGGTCCTACAAAAACAAAACGTCGCAGTTTTAATAAAATTCTACCATATGGTAGAGCAAACAAAGTGTTGATGCAAAATGCAATTTATTTTAAAATCCGATTTTAAATAAGAAAAGAAATAAAACAAATTTTAAATTTTTCGGTTTTTTTCCGGAGATCTCCGAGAATACTCGAAATTCTAAAAGTTTTTAAACAGCATGTTCTTAGGCACATAAAACCTCAACTTTGTTCTTATTTAACCGACTTCGTATCTCTTACCATTTCCAAGATGCCCGTACTGGCCCTCCTTATCTTGGACACGTTGTATACTCAAAGTCAAGGCAATATCTAGTTAATAAACCATTGTTTCTAGTTACCTCTGCACATCTTTGTGGTATTTGCTTTAATAAATTTCTGATATTTTTCTCTAAATCCAGAATAAATTTTTTACACCCGCATAATGGATACCATAGTGGGTACTTCTGTACCTGTTATATCCTGTTGACCAGAGATAAATAAAAAATAAGTTTAATTTTTAAATACTTTAAATTTGTCGGCAATAAAAGCTAGTTCTGTCGATCACAAATCCAGTTATGGGTAAACTAATTTAAAAATTAACATTTAAATACCGACAAATAAAAACGGTAAATTTAAAATTCAATTTAAATATTTAACCCTGCATAATATGGGCATTATTTTAAAATTATTTATTTTATTTTTAAATGTAAATTTGGGTTTAAAATAAATAATAGTTTTTTAAAATTAAAATTGATTTATTAAAATAAGAAATTTGTACTCTTATTTAAAAAATATACGGGTTAAAAATTTTTGTAAAAATATAAAGCAAGTGAAAATTTTAGTTTTTTAGTGTTTGTATTAGATATTGCTTCCGCAGATATTAACAATGTTACATCGACACGGGAAATTAAACTTGAATTTTACCGTTTTGCAGAAACCTCGTTAAAATTTTTTTCTTTTTTTTTTAAAATGGTTTAAACTGAAATATACTGATTTAACTTTTACACTTTAATTGATTTTTTTTTGAATTTTAATGAACTTTCTTTTCTTTTGACAAAAACTCTTTTTGTAACCCTTGTTTGGCTAACAAGTTAAATAAAAAAAAACGATTTTAATACAGAAAAATATAAAAAAGTAATTATTTAAATATGTATCAGGACTATTTAAAATAAATTCATAATAAATGAAAATGGGTCATAAGCTAAGTCCATAATAACACATCATTTAGTTAAAAATAGTGTTAAACACTGGTAATAAAAAAATGACCGTGTTTTTGGTAATTGCTTTGCAGATTCTTTTTTGAGTTTTTGTGGGTCATTTCTAAAAATATTTTTTTTTTGATTAACTCTCTGAAGAGCACTTTAAAACCACAAAAACGGTTTTATTTACCTTTACCTGTTTATTTATTATTTGTTATTTATTTGGATCAAATCTGCGACCGATAATAAAATCGGCGCATTAGCGACCGAATTTTGCAAACCCCCATTTTTCTACCTGATGGGTCTAGAATACATTAAATTTAAGACGCAACTGTTGCCCAAATGTTGATGGACTATTAGATATATTTTTTTAATTAGAAAACGGTACTAAGGGTAGGTACTTTTACCTCAACGTGGGTATCAAATAAAAGGGTTTGATCTCGTAGAATTGAGCTTAACATAAAAAAAAAAAAATTAAGATTGCTGCCGCGACAAAATGGCGAATAAAATATTTTTTTGACAACTACCTTAATATTAGTATTAAATAAAAGGACTTGATTTGTAAATTAGAGCTCACTATAAAAAAAGTAAAATCCAAGATGGCCGCCACCACAAAATGGCTAATAACATATCTTTTTCACAACTACCTCAATTAACAACAAAATTAAAAACTTAAAAGTAAATTATATATATTTATATATTCGATAGTCTAGCTACCAGATCGCACCAAATTTCTAATTAATCTGGATTACTCATCAGACAAATAATAAAATCGTTGGTCACTTTAAATTTCTATCATAATACGTACTCTGATTCGTTACATCTAACGATTTTATTATTTGTTTGAGATTAATAAAAAGATTGGTGCGATCTGGTAACTAGGACCTAGACCGAATTATTTTTAAGTTTTTAGTACAATAAAACTGTTAAACAAAAATTAAATATTTATATAAAATTTATTATATTTGGGGGTAGTCCACTTTTATATAACCGAGTCGAAAGCGAAAAAGAAAGACATTTTTAAATTAGGAATAAAAATTCACACAAATAAATTATTTGTTAATAAGTAGCTAAAAAAATAGCAAATAGAGGGAATATCCGTTTTAAAATCAGAAAAGCCCAAGTTTTCTGTAAATATACACTAGAAAAATATTTTATGAATTTACAGCCACAGATGGACGTAACAAAATAACCTTATATTTACAAAAGTTGTGTAAAAATTATTAATAAATTATTTATTAATATAAATATTAATTTAATAATAGTATTGCATGCGTAGTGCAGTATCACATATACGTAATGTAAATTTACAAATATTTCTAACACATCTTTTGTAACAGTTTGTTGTAATCTTATCACGTCTGACTAAGAGAAAAATAGCAGCGTCCCACGTGGTAAATTTACAAAAGGCGAAGGAGTAGTTTTGGTAATATTGGATTATACTAAAGACTCTTACTATTTTGCTGTAATTTTAGAACTGTGCAATTCTAAATTGCCATCTAAGTCGCTCTCTAAAAACATATTTTGGTATTTTAGGATGCAATAATATACATAGATTTAGGCTATAGTTCTTTATTAATATTTAAGATACAGGGTGTCCGACTATATATTGATTAATTTTTAAATAGAAAAAAACCTTTCTATCTGGTTGTGACGTTCCGTTACCAATAAAACAAAATGGCTGATTTTGATATAGGGCAACTTTGTTATTTTAAATAGAACACCATGTATGTTTTTTTACTATCTTTTAATTTAATATTTCTTCTTTAAAGTAATATAACATAAGTTATGGTTATTGCAAGAAATAACGGATTTAATAATATTTACAAAATTGAGTGTATGGCAATTAGAGTAATATTTGACAATAAAAATTGCTACATACAAGGTTATAGAAAAAACTACGTCATCAAATCTTTAGGATATTTACAATATTACCAAAAGATTATAAAAAAGTTATCTTAACTTAGTAATGCCATAATTTTCTAAATAACGTATAGCTTAAAAGCAGTATTCTTTTCTGTAACCTTGTGTGTAAAAAATTTCAATTATTAAATATAATGTTTCCAAAATTCTACATGCCATACCGTCATTTTTTTAGAAATCAAAAATTCATTATTTTGAAATAACCATAACAAATGTTACATCTTTTATAAAGGGGTTTGTAAGGCTGAATTTTAAGGTGGTAAAAAATATGCATGGTGTTCCATATAAAATAGCAAATTTGCCCTATACCGGGAAATTGGCAATTTTTTTGTGTTAACGGAATGTCACAACTAAATAGGGGGAAAAATTAAAAACTTTTAAAAAATTTAAGGTCTCCTGAAAAAACAGCAATTTGATAACTTTATTTGTTCTAAAGTTATACGCCATCAGAATGGGGAAAAATATAATCGGACACCCTCTATCTACCATAGAATTAATATAGGAATGTAGTGGTTCTTTCACTAACCAATGAAAAAAGCTAATTTAATTGTTGTTTTCTTTTGTAAGAAAAACTATCAAAATCGCCCAATTTATTTCTTATTTAAGACACAATTAACAATTAAATTTTAATTAAACCATATTCAGAAAACTACATACTAAAGCAGTGGTTTAATTTTTAACTTATAATACCTGGCTGCACAAGTATAATTTTTAAAGCAAAATAATATTTAGTCGGACCGCTATTTAACTTTTCATTCTATAATAGCTAGTATGTGCAGTAATATGCACTGCAAGTTGGTTAGGAAAATCCAGTTAACTACTCCATAATATAAACCTAACTTGAATTAATTTGAGGTATGTGGGCTAAACCTTCGAAAGGGTTTAATTCAGTACAAGTGAGAAAACTTTAGGGTTTATTAATGGGGGTTAACAGAAGGGTGTTGGTCGACAACCTAATTACTACATTTTAAAATAAGAGGGTGTTATATTGTTAGTTATGTGAATATATTAAAATATTTCGGGTGGTGCCCCTAGACTGGCCATAGAAATCCTATCTAAAATTTTAATTTTTAAAATAATGGTCTGACTTTGACATTACAAAAGTAATGTCAAAGTCAGAGTATCAGTCATAAAAAAAGGCGGGTGTAAGGGATAAGTTTACGTCTATGCAGACTCGTTAAAAACTTATTTTAGAGTTAGACTATTATAAAATAATTTTAACCGGAAGCCTTTACACCTGTTTTGTAAAAAGTTTAGGGGTTGCAACAGAGTTGGGTCGAATACTAAAAATCGGTATTTGAATACGAATACCAGAAAAGAAAGTATTCGAATACGAATATTTAAATACTTGGAAGAAAAAAATTGAATACTCAGTATTCACGGACACTCGAAATCGTATTCGAATACCATAAAAAAGATTGGAATACTAGAAAAAGAAAAAACCGATTATTAAAAATTTGAAGGGCAAACAAAAACTTTTTGCTCCTTTTTGGTATTCTATTCGTGACACTTTTGGTATTCGAATACTGCTTACACATTCCAGTATTTAAATACTCGGAACGCCGGTATTCAGATACTCAAAAAATATTTGTCGAACACTTCAAAACTATTCGAATACAGAATCCTGAATACTAACCAAAAAAGTATTTTGCCAAATACCGAATACCAAAAACACAAATGTATTTAAATACTACTCGAATACCGGCAAAATTTATTCTGAATACTATTCAGAATACTAAGTATTCGAATACGACCCAACTCTGGGTTGCAACCATCTCTGAGTTTTACCTTTTAATTATTTTTATTTTTTTATATAACCTAAATGGAAATAATACAGCCTATCAAAAAAAAGTTGGTGGTCCGAATGACTAGACCATGGTATCCTTATGCTTTTGGAGTCGCTGAATACGAATCCGAGGTCGGCTTGACTCCATCAGGTCATGGTCAAAGTCATTTCAATGTTAAATCATCAAATCTTATCGAAAAAAGACCATACCAAACGTTGTTTCTTTATGATTTTTGGGTCGCTAAATCCTAATCCAGAGAGGCCAATTCAGCTACGGGTTCGGATTAAGCGACTCGAAAAACCGCAAAATATTATGATTTTGGCCCATTTACATACACTACTTTAAATGATTTGACCTTGATATGGCCTTGATCTTAACCTTATGAGGTTAATATGACCACGAATTCGGATTTAGCGACTCCGATAACATAACTGTTTAATTTTCATTAAACAATATTTTGTTTGAGATTTTTAAATTTTAATATTTCGCAATTTCAAATAGTTTGCCAGCTTGGCAACGGGTATTTCTACCATTAATTAAAAATAAATAATACAGATGACGCTTTATGTACAAAAATAATAATTTTCCCCGAAGAAGGCTATGCAGCAACGCCAATATCTATCGCTCTCGAGTCTAAAAAAGTATAAGTCATAACTTGTTTTATCGTCAAAAATTTCAATTTTCTCTGGGAAAATCCTCAAAATTATTATCAAAGTTTTTGTATCATAAAGTGTTTTAAGTCTTAAGCAATACAAAGCAAATTTTAAGAGGAAAAATCCCTCCAAACTATACAATTTTTTTACTTTTCAACTTGACGCTATCCGCCTTTGGCGTGCGCCATTTTTTAAGTTAGCAACAAACAAATTTTCAAGTGAGTGTATTACCCTTAATAACTAGTGACTTTAGAACCCGATTTATTGACTTTAGAACCCGATTTAGTGACACGTAACCGATTCTTAGTTTTAAATTAATACGAAATATTTTATAAAATAATATTTCAGTTATTTTATTGAAGTAGTAGTCTTCTGGTCCTTCGAGGGGTACGTGCAGAATAAGTTCCTGCACTATAAAAAAATTATGCGTCACCAATGACGATACCATGATTTTAGTCTATTTTCAATAAAATGTTTTGATTTGACTTGAAATGACCCCGGATTCGGAATAAGAAATTCCAAAAACCCTGACCTGATGGGGTCAAACCGACCCCAAGTTTGGATTCAGCGACCCCAAAAAGAAAAAGATACCATGGTCTGGTATTTCAAACCTTCAACCTTTTTTTACCTGTTGGGCTGTGATTGACTTTAAAATCACCTTGACCATAACCTGATAAGGTCAAATCGACCCTAGATTTGGATTTAGCTACCCCAAAAACATAAAGAAACCATGGTATAGTTTTTCGGACCACCAACTTTTTTATTTTGTAGAGCTGTGTAATTAATTAATCTTAAAAAAATGTATGAGTAATTTATTTCTTTTAAAATAGCTATTTAATTTTTGTTATATTATTGCAATAGCACAATAGCTGTAATATTTTTAAAAAATGCCTTTTCCTAATAAGTATACCGGGTGCCGAGATGCTTACAAGATTACTATCAAGCCAGTTATTTTTTTGAGAAGTATAACACGATTTTAAAATTTTGATCAAATGTATGGTTGGATAAAATGCAGATTTCTGATGTTTTCTATATTCGTGGCACATCGGGCTTAACTGGAAGTGCTCTCAACTTTGCTATTTTATATGGAACAACCTATAGATTTTTCTAAAAATTAATTCTACAGGCAACTTTAAGAAAATACATGAACCACATGTAATACTCCATCCTGATTAGTTTTTGAGAAAATGCCGACCGAAAATATCATGTTAACCGTCATTTGTATCGATTTATTAAAAAAACAAATGATGACGAAAAATGGCTAATGCGATTTTTTACACATATTTATTGAATCTTATATCCTATCATCAAAAAATTGAATTTTCGGTTTTACCAGAAATGCAACAGAAAATTACTTTTGCCGATAAAAAACTTCAATAACTCAAATGGAAATCATTATCTCAAGCCTTAAATTAAAAATTAGCACTTATTTTCTATTTTTTCTGTTAATTATAACCTATCTATTAACATAAAAGTTTTTAAGATATTAATAGTTAAACGCTAGGCTGTCTTAAAAATAGCGAAAACAATATATATTTTAGCATTTCACCATTAATAAAATTTAAAAGCTATTAGATTTAGAGATAGAGTGTAATAAACAAAAAAGATTGAGAAACAAGTGTTAAGTTTAAATTTAAGGCTAAAAATAGTGGGTTCTATTTGAATTATTAAAGTTCTGCATTGCCGAAAGTCAAATTGTTTTTCAAATGTTAATAGAATATAGGTTTATAAAATGTGTGTAAAAACCGCATTAGCCCTTTTTTTCATCATTTGTTTACTACTAAATCAATTAAAATGGCGATTTACATGACATTATTTAACGCTATTTTCTTAAAAACTAATTAAGATAGGTATAGCATGTAATACATGTATTTTCTTGGAATTGCCTGTAGAATTAGATTTTATAAAAATACATAGGGTGTTACGTTTAACATGGCAAAGTAAAGAGCACTTCCGGCTAAACCGGATGTGCCACATAAAATATGAAATATAAGAAATATGCGTCCTATCTAACCATACATTTGAACAAAATATTAAAACTGTGTAACACTTCCCAAGAAAATAACAGGCTTGATACTATTCTCGTAGGCACCCAAATTTATATCTGCAGAAAACAAAAAATTATAAAAATAGTAATTTATGTAACAAGTGCATAAAGTGTTATTTTTTGAGCCGTTAGGCAAGTGCGGCAATCCCATGAGTAAAAACAAACACTTTATGCATGTGTTATATACTATTATTTTTTTACGACCGTATATATTAAGTTATGCAGATCAAGAAATACCTTTATTGTTTAAAAATAATAAAGAAATTAAACAGTTAAAACAAAATTTCGAACTTTTACGTGTGTTTAAAAGGCAAAAATAAAATAAAAAAAATCCTATGTATAATTCCTTAACTGACTAGACTAACTAAACAACTGTTTACCCATGAAAAGAAGCCACATTAAATGAGGTTATTTAGTTGCCCAAAAATCATTAGTACTGTGGCAATAGTTTAAAACTTATAATTAAAATAATTTTTTTAGTACCAAATTTAATGGTCAATATCTCCCTAACGAAGCGCGATGAACCTTTTTTTATATGAATTACTAATATTATTTTAGCTCACTCTACCACCCCTATTATTTATGACCTGACCTATTAAGACACTTTGTATATATCTATTTTTTTGGAAATACAACATACTTTTTAAATATTATAAAACAGTTATTTAAAATTTGTAATATTGTCTATTGTCTGTCTACGCGCCCACATTTGTTTTCCGTACGCACTAGATCTTTTATTTTTTTTTCTTATTTTTATGTTGTCTTGTCATATATAAATTTTTTTATACGGTGTAAAATTAATCACCAGTATTAAAATATTAACTTAACGGGTGTTTTTAAGCCTGTGTCTTATAACAAATTATTACAATATCATTTTAATAAAAAATAAAAAATAATAAAAATAAACAGCAAAAGGTAAAGGTTTCAGTGAAAAGTAATAACTCTAAGTGCCAATTTTTAAATAAGGATTGACACTTAAGGTATTAGCTTATAAATTACACAAACAGTAGCAACAGTGCCGTCAACAGCGGTGGCACAGCAACGGCAAAAAGTCATCAAGTATATAAATCACTTGTAATTGTTTACATTTAAAAGTTTTTTAGCTCAACGGTAAGTTTAATTACCGCTAATGGCAACATATTGTTAATTTCAGTAATTACAGGCTCGGAAATTTGTTTACCAAGCAGTTTATCATATAATTATAAAATAAAATATCTCTTAACTAGATTGTATATGTTCAGTTTAAATTAATTTAAAGTTTTAATTAAAGTAGTTTTCATAATCAGGTATACGAAACAATTGTTCGAAAATGTATTTTTGATTTCAATTGGGATCCTTTTGTGAAATAGGTATTATATTTAAAAGAATTTTTTTTTTTTGGGAAACATAAAATACAGGTTGCGTTTTTAAAACTTACAATGGCTATATATTTAATAAACTAAGGCAAATATCAAAAAATAAAAAATAATGTTTCTATAAAGCCTGAAGGGAATATAAATGACGTATTTTTTAAAACACCTTTATTACTCCTTAAACTGCACCCCCTCTCACTTAAAATCTTAACTGGCACACCCTTTATGTGGCACCTGAAAAGCTTATAAAAATATGTTTCGTTGCTTATAAAAAGTTAGGGGAAAATTAAAGAGTATCCTTAAATTTAGGAAAAATCAAAAAAAAAAAAAATACCAGAGAAAATGTCTAGATAAATTATTAGAAATAAAATTAAAATTTAATAATAAATTAAAATGTAACTCCCTGTAAAGCTAACCCGTCCCAATGAAAAGTTCTGGTTAGTTTTCTGTCTAAATTCTGTCGAGAAAAAAAGTAATAGCAACTGGCCTTTGTTGTTAGGCGCTCGTGTAACACGCCTACTCAGATGAAAAATGGGTTAGGTCTACAGAAAGTATTATTTTTATTTAATATTAATTAATAAAGAGCATTTAATGTTAATTTTACTGCACATTTTGTGGTATTCCTTATAAAAAACAAAGTATAATTTTTCTAAAATTTAAAGGTAGTATTTAATTTTACCCCAAGTTTTTATGGCCCACAAAAGTATTTTTCATAAGATTTCCAGAGAGGTGCCACATAAGGGGTGTTGCCCTTTAAGATATTAAAGTGACTGCGAGTGCAGCTTAAAGCCGTTTGATGTTTCGCTTTCTGATAGGGCATATGAAAACGGTAAAAAGAAACTATAAATGCAAAGTTGTTGTTTTATCTTCTAACTGAAAACGTCAAATGGCAAACGAAAACAGAAAGGTCAAATCCAGCTTAAGAGTTTGATAGAGGTGTTTTAAAAAATAAGCCATTTATATTTTTCCCAGGTTTAATAGAAACGGTATTTTTTTATTTTTTAATATTTGCAGTGGTTTAGCCATTGTAAGTTAAAAAAATGAATCCTCTATATTAGTTAAATTATTTACACTTTTTACTTTGATATGTTTTTAAAAATCTTGCTTATAAATTAAAAAACTTATTAAAATATTTTAATACAACAGAAAATTGTATTATTATTTTATACTGGTTACAGGATTCAGATTTAGATTTTAATCATCTTTAAGTTCCAAAATATGTAGATTCTTCATTTTACGGACTTTTGGAAAACTCAGTAATTCTACCACAAATATGATGCAAAAAATGTGTACCATGTCTTCCAGAACAGACCTACTAGTAACCTATTCAGAGCTAATCCGTAGAAATAGGCTATGAAACGATATAATAATATGAGTTTCTCATTAAAAGCGACCCATCTGCTTACCGAGCGAAATTTTTATTAAAACATATTTGTAATCACATGGCAATTTCAGAAAACTTTCTTTTTTTAGTACGGGTGTTCTTTTGCTTTACCTAATGAAAGCACGAAACTTATACACATATTAAAACAGAACCGTAGTACCGTAGTACTGTTTATTGGTTAGAAATATTTCTTCAGTTGCCGCTTAGGATGCCACTGGACTTATTAAATGTACCTAAATTAAATTAGTAATAAATTGCCCATTTTATGTCATTATTTACATTGCCATTGTAATAAAACTGTTAAACGATATTTAAAATTAAAAAAAGATGAAGTGTGTACATTAAGGACAAGAAATTTCCAGACCCATTTTTATATGTTTTTTATATTTTAAATAAAAAATCTGCGGTTAAATTTTTTAACAACACTTTGTAACACTGTATAAATAATTGTAGTAGTAGGACTTCTGACAAGTCACTGTCACTAAGGAAACACTTGCAAAATATTATTTATAAAAAATATTAACATCTTTTGTTTAAAAAACAGTATTTAAACTAGACATACAGGGTTAGTAAAAAGTACCGCAACTGTTAAATATCTTTAAAACTACTTAAGCTACATCTACCAAATTTGATATCTAAGAGATTTTGGACATGTGAAATTAAATAGTGATCGGCACTATTTCCAGATTTTCCAGTTTTGTGCTACACGTATATTTTTAGTTTTTTAAATGGAATGATCAATTTTTATTGTATTAAATTGGACACATCATATTTAGTAAGTTTCTAAGATCTGTCTCTATTAGTTGTTGAGACATGATACACACTTCTTTCAACAAAAAGTAGTTTAGGGCCTAAACATCGTTAAAATCGCTAGAGCTAAGTTTACAACATTTTGTCTTAAGTAGTTTTTGGCATATCTAATTGATCAGTGATATCAGCAATATTGCCAAATTTTAAACAAATTGCGGTGTTGTCATATCTCAGTAAATGGTAAAGTCTAAATTTTAAAAATTTGGAATTTACTAAAGTTTACACGCTTCTTTTATTGAAATAATTAAAATAAGTAAGGCATTTTATTTAAAATAACCGAAATATTACATGTGGTGCAAAACTGGAAAATATGACAACAATGACAGTATTACTGTTTTATTCTATTTGCCCAAAACCCTTAGATGCCAAAAATTTTAAACGCAGCTTAGGTGGTAGAGATATTTAAGCACATCTGAACTTTTTACCTAAAATATTGTGTTTTCATATCTTAGCAGCTAGTACAAATTGAATTTTAAAAATTTGTGGACTTAATTTATTTGTCCTCGCAAATTATGGCCATAAAAATAAATAGAACATTACATTTAGAAAAACGAAAAAGGTGTAGCACAAAAGAGAAAAATCTGGCAACGGTGCCGATAGGCCTACCAACTTCATTATGCCCGATAACTTCCAGCAACCAAATTTGGTAAATGTAGATGTAAATAGATTTTAAAACTTATATTTACATTAACTTGTTGCTATTACCCTAATTTACAGATTATTAAAAATAGATTAAACTTACCTGAATAAGGATTTTTGAAACTATTAAAGGCGTGATGTAAATATTTACCTAAAATAAAAAAATAGTTAAAGTATTGGTTTTTATACCACATAAAAAGATGTTTTTAATATTTATTTTTAACTTTAACTTTCATGCAAAATCACTAAAATCTCTGCTCATTTTTAAAATCGATTTAATTGTTTCTATCGATTTAAATTTTTAGATATATAAAGTTATAAAATAATAAAGGGCACTGTAAAAATCCATCTGAAACTTGAAAATCTGGTATAACCACACTGCATAGTGCATATATATCTTTTAAAATTATTTAAAACTAGAAAAGTCCAACAGTAATTTATTTTCAAAGTTAGTTTATTTCTGGTTTATATTAAAAGCAAAAATGTCCCTTTGTTAATTTTTCTTATTTTTATTTAAATTTGCACGTGAGCCTTGCCGGGGTACATGATCAACGTTTTTCGTTTCGTAATGAGTAAAAACAATATAAAAAGAGTCAAGTTTTAAACAAAAGTAAAAAATATTCAATTTTTTTATACTTCTTATAAAAAATAAATATTATCAAAGAAAGTTATTGCAAAATATGTTTTTAAATCCCACAAAAAGTTAATTATGAACACATTTGAAATTCAAATTTCAGGGACTTTATTGTAAGACCAGACATTTTTTGCATTTCTTTTTAAATATTTAAAACTTTAATTTTTTCTAAAGAATACTACACAAGTAAAAAGTTAGAGATTTTTGTGTCGTTATGGATACGTAAAACTTATCTTTTTATTAAAAAAAGTATTAAAACTGCACAAAATTAGGCGAAGCAAAGTCTCTTTTAGACATGCTTGTTCAGTTGCCCCTTAAAACTAAAAAAATATATTTAGGTTAGTGCTAAATTAGTCTTTCGTTACTATAAATATCACTGCTAAATTAAAATAAAATAAGGTAAATTCACTCTTGGACAAAAAAAACGGACAAATAAAATGTTGTTCAAATTTAATCTTAAGCCTCGGGCACAATACCCAGCGTCAGCGCTCCCACATTTTCCGCTCAATGCTGGCCGCTGACGCTGATGCTAAGTATCGTGTCTGAGGTCTTATACAATTTTTAGTTTTTGACACTTTTGAGTGACTATTTGGTCCAGTCGTAGCTCGTTTCATCAAGATTGTTATTAAATACAGGAATTGCCAAAAGTTTCATAGGATTAGGTGTTATACAGGGGAGAGCCAAATGTCGCATTTTGCCCAATTTTTTAACCTAATGTCACAAAATTATAACCAATGTACAGGATTTTAAAGCCCTATTTTTTTTATATTTCCTTTTTTTAATTTATATTGGTATCTATTTTCTTAAAGGAAATACAAGTTTTTAAAGAAAACAATACAATTTAATTATGATGGATAATATACGCTATTTTGTGAACATTTTAAGAAAACTTAGGATTTGGATAGTCATATTTTCGAAACTAATAAAGATTACCATAACAAATAAAGCATTTTTAAAGGCCTTTAATACTAATTTATGTAACAAGTGCGTAAAGTGATTTACGAATGAGAAGTTTGACAGCACGAGCCGTCAGGCGAGTTCGGCAATCCCATGAGTAAAAACAGACACTTTATGCATGTGTTACATACTATATTTTTTTCACCACCGTATAAAAATTACCCAAAATACCATTTTATACATGTTTTATTTATCTAAACTTAATAATTTTAATTTTTCAGCACAGCCATTATATTGAAACAAGAAATCATAGCCTTCTTATTTGTTAAGAGACAATTATCCTCTTCATACCTATGCATTTATTATTTACTTTAAGAAAATTTTATGTGCTTACTTTTTGTAGAAATAATACTAAAACAGTATAAATTCCTTTTTTATTTTTAAGTCATCCAAATTCATTATTACAATTAATTTTTAATAATTTCTATTAAAATGATTTTCAAACTGTCAAATTTTAAAACTAGTGACACATGAACTAAAAAAAATAATGACGAAATCAAAGATAACTTGACCCTTTGGTTCAGTTGATGTTGCGTCTAGTGTTACACTGCATAAATACTAATTTACAGTGTGAAAACAAAATTCAAAGTGTTAAAAAAGTTAATTTTTAAACACTTTATGTGGTAAACTAGAATGCAGTAATTTACCTTCATATTAACGATTAAAAAAACAGCATTTTTTTTAACGGTCGTACAAAAAAGAAAGAATATTTTTTTACTGGTTATATACAGGGTGTCTCACGGTTAATGGTACCTTAGACGTTTACGGACATTGGATTTTTTAAAAGTTTGACTACATCGGTAATGGCCTGTGATCTTATGTTATAAAATATTTTTAAGTATGCAGCGTTGCCGTTTATACCAGAAAGTGGCATTAACTTTAATATTTTAAATAGAACACCCTGTATATTTTGGTATTTTCAGATCCGCCACTACTTTCTGAATATATTTGCCAAATATTATCCTATACCTATCTTTAACGGTTTTCGAGTAAATAATTATTTTTCACATTTTTTGTTTAAAACATGTTTCTAATTAAATGTCTTTTATTACTTTATCTGCATTCGTGAAAACTTAACATTGAGGATGTAGCATCTCATCAGAAATAATTAGGAGGTCCTGTACCAGTTAAAAGTACAATTTTTAAAATTAGTATAAAAGTTTAAAATCATCGTCTGTAAACGAAATTATAGAAAGTGCATGTGTAAAGATGGGGTACCACTTGCATTAACTTAGGAACGTAGTTCCTTGTAATAGTACCAAAATTTTAAAAGAACTTTATATTAAAGCCTAAACAGTCAGAAATATTCTAAAACAAAACAAATACTATAACTATAAATTGCAAACAAGTCTAGACTTTTCCTAAAGAGGGCCAGATCATAAAAACGTATGTTTATGTTTTTTTAAATTTACTTTATTTTTTGAAAGTTTTGTTTAGACCCAAATAGCAAAAAAGTTATGCTTTCAAATCTACAAAGATTTAATGCGTTTAAATTAATCATTTTTAAGAATACTAACATATTTATTATTTTTGTAAAAATTTTATTGTAAGAGAAAACAAAAATGTGATTATTGATCTGAAAATCAGAAAACCAATTTAACAAATCATTTTTTTTATCATTAAAAATAATAATTTTAAGGAAGATGCAAATCTGACATCCGATACAAAAATTTAATGGTCCCATTTAAAAATGTGTATTTATATTTAGAATAGAAATACTGATAACTAATAAATAAAAAAATGATAAGAAAAGATAGAACTTTGAATTTTTATACACTAATAAAAAGCTGTTAATTCCACAGAATGTTCGTAAGTTTGAGCAAAATACAACATTTATAGTGAATTCACGTAGTCGCCTTAGTAGCCCTAAGCTCGAACTCTGGCAGTGCAGTGCAAATTTTCATTTCACGCAGAAGTGTTCTTTTGTCGAGCAATAAATGTGCTTGTTCAATTAATTTGCTCGCACTCTGAGCGATTAGTTTTTGTATTTACGGTGCTGGTATTACACTCGAGGAATTCAAGCTTTTGGAACCGCTGTTGTTGGCGGTGAAGGGAACTAAACGAGCTCGGTGACAATGCGCAATTTCTCGATTCGCTATTGCTTTTGCAAGAAGTAAACTGGCACCCAGCCGATTCGAATTTTAAGTGAACTGGCACAGATCAAAATTAGAATTGCTCGCTCAAGTATCTGTTTTATAAATTTACTATTAGCTCTACCGTGTGTAACATCTTATATTATAAAACTTTTTGCAATTCCCTTACTAAATAATAATATTTAATAGAAGAAGCTACAACTGGACCAAAAAATAATTTAAATCTATTAAAATATCAAAACATTATTTATTTAAAGTTGAATTTCATTAAAATTTGGTTTGTCTGGTTTCTGTTTGGTCAGAAGTGTATTATTGAGAATTTTTTAAATTTTATATTACCCTTTTGTTTTAAAGGAAAAAAGATTGCAAACCATTGTTCAAATTACGAAAAACTTTGTGTTTTAAAACCTTTAGAGCGATTTTATTAAGAGCCATGCCTAGATGGCAGCAATAGTTTTTTATTATTAATAATTTAATTATTATAAAGTGTTTGTATTTATTATAAAGTGTTTGGTGTTTAAAGATATAAACCAATGCGTTAGGTTTAATGTGCCACTTTTAGTAACCTTCAATATTAATTTCCAATAACATTAACTTACTGTCAGCAAAAAGTGAGTTATATGTATAATGGGTCCAGATAATTAAGTGACATACACTGAAATCGGCTTTCAATAGTGACAGAAGCAAACTAAATAATGGCGGTTTCATGTTAATTAAGTTAATTTTATCTGACCCCAAATAGACTACCAATTATTTAATTGCCTTTTTTAGTATACAACGTGTCCAAGATAAAGAGGGCCCGTATGGACATCTTGAAAATGGTAAGAGATATAAAGTATGTTAAATGAGAACAAAGTTGGGGTTTTATAAGCCAAATAATACATTGTTTGGTAATTTTTCAATTTCCGAGTATTTTTGGAGATATCTGAAAAAAGATCCAAAAACTAGAAGTGGTTAAATTTTTTTCCTGGTTTTATTCAAAATCGGATTTTAAAATGAATGGCACCTATGCATCGCAACTTTTTCTGCTGTATCCAATGATGGTGTTTTATTTGAAATGCGAGGTTTCGTTTTCCCAGGACCAATGTCACTTTTATTTTTTAAATACGGCCCTGATATTCTAATATCAAAATTTTGGTTAGATATCCCTGGACCATTTTTTCGAAGTCATTACTAACTCATTTTGACGAAACGACCAACTTTTTTCCTTATACCAATTTTCGCTGTTGGTATCTAGCATACAGGGGTAGCAGAGACTAAATATGTTGATTTAATAAATATCAAACCAGGATGACGCACCTTGCAATTTGTAGGAACATGTGAGTGGTAAATTATTTAAATAATTTTTAATCAACAGAGAAAGAAATCATTTGGTTGGTAGTTATTTTTCACAACATCGTAAACCATACATGTTGGTGGTAGGGTACTCTTTATTTAAACCTTTTGTCAGGACAAATATTTTTTGGTTTATTTAGATAATAATCTTAAATATTAACGAAGAAAATCACTGTGTGTAATAAATTTTTATATCTGTCAAATCAGTCCATTTAACTCCTGCTACCCCTGTAAGCTATCACCAACAAAAATTGTTGTAAGGAAAAGTTGGGCGTCCTGAATGAAGTTACTCACGAAAAGTAGCTTGTTAGTAATAACTTAAAAAAGGGTCCAGGGTTTCTTTACCATTTAAAAGTCCATTTGATTACAAATTTAATGATATGTCACATATTAAGGTTTAATTTTAATCCGTGTTTTTAGGAATTTGATAAAAATTGTAGTTTGACTTAACATTTTAATAAATTACCTACTTTAATACAAGGCAGAACTTAACAAACCCCCAGCATCGGTGAGCTTTACATTTTAAAATAATACATTGATTAGGTAGCAAGAAATTAATTTTAAAATTCACAAGTAGTAGATAATAAAATAATTTTCTTATGCAATAACAATTTTTACACCAAACTTGTTTTAGCTTTTTTTTACTCAGGTTAATCTAACAACAAGTGAAAAATCTTGATTATTTTTATTTGTAATGTTTTTAGAATAGCAATAAAGACTTAAAAGCAAATAACGTCGTAGTTGGTGGTAAATAATTGTGTTTTTTTTAACATTGATGGTTTTTTTATCTTTGGACACACCACGAAGGCTTAAAGCCTAAATACGTACCGTGGGTGTCTTAAGCGAGGTAAGAGGGAGTTTGTTGACACGGGACTTAAATACTTGAAGATTTGGTGGAGAAGGAAAGACCTCCGCGGGCAGCAGGTTCCACAATCTAGAAACTCTAGGGATATAAGAACGAACAAAGTAAGAAGTATCGGGGCCTGTCCAGTTGGACCGTATAGGGATGCATACGCGCGAAACCACGAGTTTCTCTGTTGGGAACCGTGAGTGGAGGAACTATACTGGACAATTCTTCAGAGCAGAAGCCATGGAAGTACCTATAAGAAAGCGATAAATCCCCCACAGCCCGACGATGGGCAAAAGAGGGAAGCCTTTCTGTAAGTGAAGGATCATTAATGAGAGGAATAGCTCTTCTTTGAATAGAATCAAGAATGCTTAGGGTTGTGGGGGACGCAAGGCCCCAGATATAGGAACAATATTCCAAGGGAGGTCGGATTTGGGACACATATAAAGTGTATAAATTAGAAGTGGAAAAATACTTTTGGCTCGAAAGAGAAATCCAAGCTTTTTGAAGCTGCCGTGGCTATAGATACAATGTGTTTATACCAGTTAAGGTTACTTTCAAATGTGACGCCTACAAGATTGAAGGTGTCTTTGCTCTGTAAAACTTGACCGCTCATAAATAGAGGATGAGTATTTGATGACTCTTTTCGCGACAAGGAACATGATTGTGTTTGGGATGCATTAAAATGGACGAGATTTTTGGCGCCCCAATCCAATATTAAATTAAGATCCTGCGAAAGAGATATCTGCATCGCTCTGCGTTTGTTTTTCAAGTCAGGTTTAGTGATGGGTTTAGGAACCTGAAAACTGGAGTGAAGGGTACTATCGTCGGCGAAACTATGAATGGAATTAGTTGTGGACGAGAGAAGGTCGTTGATGTGAAGAAGAAACAATGTTGGTGCCAGAACTGAGCCCTGAGGGACTCCAGCATTTACTTGGTGAAAGCTTGAAGAATGGCCGTCCACAATAACTGATATACGTCGATCAGATAGATAACTAAAGAGCCAAGTACAGAGTTTAGTTGAAAGACCATAGGAGGGAAGTTTACTAAGAAGTGCGGCATGCCAGATCTGGTCAAAAGCTTTGGATATATCAAGAGCAACGATCTGGGACTCACCTAGAAACTCAAGAGACTTATTCCAGCAGTGTTATAGGAAGGAAAGAAGATCTGCTGTAGATCTTTGTGGCGATTATCCATACTGCCTGTCATGCAAAATTTTGTGTTTTTCTAAGTACTTAAGAATTTGTGAATTAATTAATTTTTCCATTATTTTACAAAGAACTGAGAGAATTGAAATTGGTCTATATTGGTATGACTGTATGATTATTAATTTAAACATAATTATTCAAAAGCTTTCTAAGTTGTTTTGTATTTGCGCAGATTAAAGATCTTACCATCCAGAGTTGGGTCGAATACTATTTAGAATACTGAGTATTCAAATACAACCCAACTCTGTTACTATTATGCCGTCAATGTTAAGAAAAACAAATTGCCTACCACCAACTTAGTTTTCGAGGGTTTTCTTAAATTTTAGATAAGTTACAGTTAAAAATTATTAAAGATGTTTTGCTTGTTGTTAGATTTACTTGACTTGAAAGAAGCTAACACAAGTTCCGTATAAATTTTTTATTGTATATGTAAATCATTTAATATTTGTGCATTTTAAAATTATTTTTCTTCCTAAACTAATGTATTGGTTAAAAAGTGGATCACACTGTTTTTTTTAAAACAGGTCTGTATTAAGATTAAATCATAATGTAAATTTAAAATAAAATTTGCTTTGATATTTCAATATTTAAATATTAGGATCGTATTTAAACATGCTAAGTTAATTATGTTAGGTGGTTTTTATTACGTTCTAATTGGTTTATTAAAGTAATTTGTTAACTCTAAATGTAAAGTTATTTATTTAAATTAAATTTCCAAATAAACGGGTCCGTATTAAGATGTGTGACACATTTATTTTAATAAAATCGGATTTAAAATTTTTATATTAGATTATAAGGACCGTATTTAAAATAAAGTTTATGATGGTCCTAGAAAAATACGAAAATATGGAAATATTTAACATTTTAAACATTTGTAAACAGCATATTACTAAGCACGTTAACCCTCAATTTTGTTCTCTTTTACCATTTTTAAGATACTGGCCCTCACGTTATACTGCAAAAATATTTTTTTAATTTAATTTAAAACATTTAAATTTACACAACTTTTTAAAAGTTATGATTTTTCTTATATAATTACTTTTTTATATCAGAAACCTAAAAATTAATTACTAATTTTGGTATTCAAAGCATATTATTGCCATTTTTGGTGTTTTGCAGAAAGACTTTCTTGTATTTAATTTAAAACGTTTATACACAGCTTTTCTAAAGTTAATATTTGTTTTATGTAATTATTTCTTAATATCAAAAACCTTAAAATTAATTATAAAATACGAAATAAAATATTGTCAACATAATTAATTAAAGTTTATCTTAAAAATAAAGAAAATATTTGCGGATACTGTGAAACTTTGTTATGCCCATTTTAAATGATTTTAAAATTTTATGTCCAAATTTACCATTTAAAATTAATTATTTTCGCATAAAGTTCAAAAATTTTGGTTACAAAATGCAAACGAAGAAAACATTTCTTGCCTTTTTCCCTCAAAATTAGTATACACGGTTTTCATTTATATTTTGACATATTAGTTAATTTTTTATTTTTATTTGACAACGGTGGCAGACTTGCCACCGAAACGTCGTTTTTAATAAGAATTTTTGGGTTTTTAGGGGTTTTACTTTTATTTTGTTTTAGGCGACCGGCCAGTTTATAGGGGCAATCGGGATGAACAGGGTCAGCTCGTATACCCCGGGACCAGAACCGAAGGAAGCGTTTCCATTCTTTCCAGGAGTGTACCCAACAAAAAGACCACCCTTAATCTTGCAAACAAAGAGTTTGTGAATCCATGTTGGCATATACTTTTTGTCATAAAATCATGCAAGACATCGTCCCTTTAAGTTTGGCAGTGTCCTTTTTTAAAAATTTGTATATGTAGTAATAGTATATTACATTACAAGTGTGGAAAATGACTAATTTCACACGAGTGGGAATATTGTAGCACGAGGCGTTAGCCGAGTGCGACAAACCCACGAGTGTAAGAAAGTCATTTTCACACGAGTACTGTACACTATTTTTCCTACGACCACAAATTATTCACCAAAAAAAAAAAAAAATAAAGTTTGTCTGTTCAGAAAAAATAAAAAACAATTGAGAACTTTGCAACACTGGGGTGATATTTACTTTGCAACACTAGTGTGATATGTACTTTTCCTCACTGCTCTATTATGCTGTTTTGACAATATTTTTACATCGAAAATCACCTACCTAGAAGCATTACATAACTTTTCTCATTTTGGAATTTAAAAAGGCCCCCACTTAATAAAAATTGTATGGTTTTGTTAGGTAATAACGGTAATTGTTTAATACGGTTTTCTGCTATTATAAGGGTTTTTTAAAAATTATCGATACTCACATATTGTATACAATCTTCTAAATAAAATGTAAGTGGTGCATATCCAAAATATTCCGTTTTTTAAAAATATCAGTAAACAAACTTCACGGGACCGGGGAGTGAAAAGGGGTGCTGGGTGGGGTAAAATTGGTAAAACGAGTTAATGAAACTGAACATCACATGTAAAGTTAAGTAAAAATTTTAGTTTTTCCTCATATTTTTAATAAAAATATAAAAATATAAAAATTGTAAATTCATAACCTAAAGTCCTAAAAGTAAGAAAAACGACTACCAAACGTCAGTTACCATGCAAAATATGGAAAGCATTTATGGAAAGCATTTGGCAACGTCGGAAGGGTCTGATTCTATTTATGAATGGATAAAAGAAAGTTGATTCATAAAGTGTGTATTAGTCTTAGGTTTAATTAGGGATTAAAAAAAAGATTTAACTAGTGGTTTGAGTACAGAAGAGAGAGAAAGGAATTTGATCTATAGGCTTTTTTCTCTGGCGCTTTAAGTCAAACGGTCAAACGGCAAGGCTGCCTCTATAAGGTGCGTGCTCAAAGGTAGAAGGGAGATTTTTAATTTGAACTACTTACCTGACAACACTGTGCCACTAAGCGAGCTGTCAGTGAAAGTTGTTTTTTGTGGTTATGTCTATTTTTGTTTATGTTTTTATTTTTTTCGGAAATTTTATTATTACTCTTTTCAATATTGGAAGAAAGCTTATACTGTGCAGTAACTTAACGTCAATAAGATGATTTTCGCTAATTTGGGTTCTGGTTAGGTTTTTTTACTGTCACTACAATAAATATGTCACTTGCAAAACCAATAGCAGTTTTTAGTAGTACTTTGCAACACTAGTGCTGTAAAGTACTTTGCAACACTAGTGTATATAACGCATTTTCTATGCATGAAACCAGTGTGCTATTTGCTATTTTCACAAGTGGTCGTAGGAAAAATATTATACTTGCACATTTTAGTGCACACCCTCAAAATTGTTCTGCCGAGTATCGCCCAACTTAAAAATAAACCTGGCGCCGCCACTGTTAAGGACCAATCATTTGTTAATTTTTTTATGGACATTACTTATTCTTTTCTGTAACTTAACTGAGCAAAACAATGATTTTACGCTTTCCATCAAAAAAGTAAAACTGGTTTATTTCGAATTTTTCAAAGGACTTTCAAATTTCGATCTAGTCAAAGACACCCTCAAAGCGTCACTTCATTTCTATTACCTTTGTACAGATTGGACATTTTTATGCATGAAATCGACTGTAAAGACTATAGAGAATGTAATGGGTGCCAAGCTTTCAGTTTTTTGATAAAAACTTTTGAGATGAGTTTGTCAGAAAGTTAATAAAATGGAAAATAAATTAGCTTGTATGTTGTATTATGTACTTTTTTCTTGCTTAAGTATTCTTGATCTTAAAAACCGTGAAATACAGGGCTGTACGCAGCATGTAAAATTTGCGTGGTGCAAGAGCCAAATATATATGAAAAAAAAAACACGGTTGTAAGCGACAACCAAAAAAAAGGAGACTTTGTAGCACAAGCTTCAGCCCCAGAAATCAACTCATCAATTACTAGGACTTCTGGGGAGAAGGAGGGAGGACAATTGACCCCATTGCACCTCCTGGGTAGGGCCCTAAAATATTTTAATAAATAAATTTAAATATCTTTACAACTTATAAATTATACCTATGTCCACGAAAATAAACAAATTAGCTTTGATAATTTTATTGTTCGGGTTTACTTAAATCTTTTAATTATGTTTATATTTTTTCATATATTCTTTCTTGAGTTCTTGGGCACATTATTGTATTGTTTTTTTTTAAATTACGTTTTTGTTTATAATTCTGAAAATCAGTAGTAAAAAATTTATTCAAATTATGATTAAGAAAATAACAAATTATAGTGCTTAGGCCAGCAATAAAATGGACTTTATGATAATAACTCTTTAAAAACCTATTTAGGGGGTTCCTTTCGACAATTCTACCACGACTAATCATACCGTCATGTGTGGAAGCGGTGTTTTAACCCAGCCTATTAATTTTGACATGTTTAGAGTGTCGGACTGCGCAAATGCGTCACTTTTTTGTCGGACAAGTTTGCCCCAATGTTTAAAAGCAATTTTTAAACATTAAGTCAAAAATGGTAAAAGTAACAGTCACGAAATCATCCCAGTCCGATAACCGAAACATGTCAATTTTGATCCTTATAGTTTAGTGACTGCAACCCTTACCATTTTTAGTATAATGTAAAAATTTCTTGTAAAACCTTGTGGTAAACAAAGTTTGTCCGACAAAAAGAGTCCAGACACTGGAAACATGCCAAAAATGAGTTGAGAGCTAAGTTAAAGCGCCGCTTCCATTTATGGCAGTATAAGTATTCGCTATAGACTTATCAAAAGAAACCCTCCTAAAAAGATTTTATAAGATTTATTATTCCAAAGTCCATTTCATTGCTGGCCTTGGCTCTAATACTTTAAATGTTAGAGTCAAGTGGCACCTGACTTTAAAGAGATCTAATTTTTTTCTTTATTAGATATATTTTTTTTTATTATTTTGGTAATTTTTGGAAGACTTTTCAACGAATATGGTAGTTTTAAATAAGTTATGTCATAGGATTTTTTCATTTATGAACTTCTTCCTTATAGAACCCAACGCTATTTAATGGGTTATATTAGCAAAGTTTTGATCAGAGTGTTTATTTTTCAGAATCTTTAAAAACCCAATTAAAAAATAAATCTAATAAATAAAAATAAATTGAAAAGTAGTTAACTCCCATATGCATAAAGCTTTTGGAAATTTGTTTTGGTTAGGTACGAGAATAATTCAAAACAGGATATATGTCTGGCCTATTGTTTTCAAAAAAAAAATGTTGTAAATATCATACAGTGAGGCCCATGTAGTGTGCAAAAATAATTAACTTTTTAATAAATAATTTTTATGAAACTTTTATGTTTTTTTTTTATAAAAATTATTTCATTGGTTTCAAGCTGTATGAGTAGTGGCTGGTTTTATTTGTTTTTTTAATAGGATAATATTATTGGCGGATATTTAAAACCAAGTTCTAGTCTTTAATTAAAATTTTATTTATTTATCTTGAGTTACATGCCTTACATTTTTATAGGAACTTGAAAAACATTTAAGGTAAGGATTTTTATATGCACATTATTACTTATAGCAGGAGTTTCCAAACTTATTTGTATTGTGACGCCCTTGGACACATGCTTTTCTCTCACGAAGCACTTACAAAAAAAAAACAAAAAAGGTCCTCGTCGATATTTTTTACCGCTTTTTGGGTCGGAATACTCATATTCACCATACTGCCCAATCTCGGTGTTTCAATATTTTAATACACCTTCATTTTACTTTTTCTCCCATCAACACGCGACGTCCCTGGAAGGGCAGTGCGACGACCTAGTGCGTCGCGACATACAGTTTGGTAAGCCCTGACTTACAGTATATTAACCTAACTAAAAAGATAATTTCTTAAATTTTGGCATCCCACGATGGCTTATGCCTACCAGAGTATCGTGTCGTATTATTTGATAAAAAAATATTTTTCCTGTTCAGTCAACGTTGTCTAAGCACTGAAACCTGCAGCTTTTACATTTTCACACCTTAAACAACGGGGTGGTGCGACCACAGACGTTAGATTAAAGCTCTCTTCACTACGCCACCGGAGCCGCACACGTTTCTGCTCTGGTAGGGTCGGCAGCGCCGATCACCGGAGTTAAGCATTATGGAGCGCGGCCATAACTTGGATGGGTAACCGGGTGTCCACAGGTTTGGGCGACAACACACGGTGTTCTGCTTGAGGGTCGGAGAACGGACCGAGCAGCAACCATCAAAGTTACGGAATAAATGAAAAGGAGTAGGGTTAAAGCACAATAAGCCTATAGGCTGCAGCGCCCCACCTAGGGGGCGGTGGTCGGACCTAGGTGGGATGATCCGAAAGGGCAGAAAGAAAACCTACGCCACCGGAAAGGCAACAAATTTAAAGTTAGCGAAGATAAGTATAGGTAAAACTTACAAATTTATCTCTATTTGATTAATTTTGTTAAGGAGTAAGGTGTTTAAACTGCTTAAAAAGAAATAAATCAGAATAGTGGAGATATTTGTTTTACAAGGTTTATTTAGATTTCAACACTTTCTAGATCTAAATAGGGGCCATAAATTGGTATTTCGGCAAACCTTTGATTTAAAATATCTTTTCCCTTTTACAGTTTGCCATATGTTTTAAGAAATAGGGACAATTTAGTATTAAAGAGTTTTTGATATCTTCAGCTAAATTGTATTTACTTAACATTTATTAAATAACTTGTTCCTTACCATGTATTCACTTTATTAAATATAAAATTTTCTGACAAATTGCAAATAAAAAGTTTTCCGTTTGCACGCGGAATGGACCACACACGACACATTTTCAGATTCAAAAGGCCAGACATACCTAACTTTATTTTTCCTTTTTAAATGTTCTCCATTTACATGCATAAAACCGACCTAAGCGATCATAAAGGGTGCAATGAAGCATACGTACAAGTTTCTTTCTCGGTAACTTATAACACTTTTAGTCGCTTCAAGCTATATTCCTACATATTATATTAAATTCTAGAAATTTGGAACTTTCTGCACCACATAAGGCTACGTTAACTTTCTTGGCTTAATCGAAAAACTTTGAAAATTATGTTTCTTGGTTCAAAAGATTTTTGGTAATATTTAAATGTATTTACTTATTGCTGGTAAGTTTTATTTATTTACGATGGTTGTTTTATATTTTATGTTTCCTAATTGGCTTTGTATTTTCTTCTGATTGTCTCGTTAATAAAAATTCGTCAAATATCGCGTAATGTCTGGTGATGTTCTAGTGTGTTAAAGCGCTGGGTCGTAGGGCGCCCAACCGGCGTGACTAGGTTCGAATCCTGGTGCGGCCAAATACGTATTTATAAGTTTGGTTAGAAATTTAGTGGTCAGTCATAGACGGACGGACAAATTGCAAAATGTATCGGCCCTAGTAGCCAGCAAGAACTAAAGCGCCGAAATACACTTTGCAGTATCCTGCGCAACCGTAGACATGCGGACCTCACTCAGTGGGAAGGTTCGAAGGTCCCTCTGGGTGCGGACTAGGTCCTAAATAGTAGCGGAATAGGACTGTGGTTTTGAACCCACGTTAAACTGTATATCCCGTCTGGCTGTCATCACCCAGACGTAAAACGGGACTATCTAAAATTAGCTCTGTTTTGTTTTTAAATAACCACCCTGCATAATATTTCATGGTGCATTTTTTCTATCTTCAAATTTATATTTTATTTTTTTATTTAAAAGCTGCAGTTTATATCGGCATAAAAACTCGAGCCTAAATATTCAAAAGTGTATTAAACTAAAAAGGTTAATCTATTAACCATACATGTATAATGATTTATCAATATACTATGCCCTCAAAAGAGGTCAGTAATGAAGTTTAAAACAATTTTTCTTTGTAGATCATTACCATTATCATTATTAAGTATATTTAAAGTTAAAAAAATATATAATTTTTATTGTAAAAGTGTTATTTTTAAAGACTAACTAATAAAGTTGTGATTTTCAGTTATGTATTACAAAGATTTTGCCATTTTTTATCCTTGGGTCATATACAGTGTATCAAAGGATAGGTGTTCAGTGCCGGATCAAAAGTTGTTTTTCGCAACAGTACTCCACTTTGTACCGCCAATGTCAGAAGATATCGGACGGACAGTACTTTCTTAAAAAAACTCTATAAAAATACTTCCATATTGTGCTGTTTTTATAAAAATAAATAAAAATTATAAAAACAATTAAAAAAACCTTTAATTTGGTTTCTGTATGTTATTTTATTACGAAATAGATACACAAAGACTAAATTTAGCCCCAAAGTAGCACAAATATTTTCCTAATTTTTTCTGTATTCCTTTATTACTCACTAAACCCGCAGGGCGTATACGTTTTACTTTGGAAACAACCCAAGATGATTTTCAAAAACAGCAGGCATCATTAAATTTATTTTATAATTTATGTTTAGTATATAGTAGAACTATATTTTCTGCTGTTTTCTAATAAAAAGTAAACACATATTATATTTGCATCGAAAATTTGGTAAATATTTCATATAAAAATAAATATAAAATACAAGTATTCTCATTATAAAGGGTGTTCATTTAAAAACTTACCACTCAATTTATCTGCAAAAAGAAACAGATTTAAGAAAATCGCCGAGATACATCATGATATATTTATTGAGGGGGAACATTTTTTACAAAGATTGGACGGTGCCCCTTCAACCCCTTAACCACCAGGACCACCACCCAAATATTCTTTGAGCAATAGGGATACATCATTTTAAAAGATCCTGACGAGTAATTTTTAATCCTAGAATATAAAAGAAAATACCTTTACTTACTACAAAGTGGCGGTATTTTAAATATATAAATATAAAATATATAAAATCTGTCTGTTTTTTAGTGGTAGGTTTTTTTAAATGAACACCCTATATAAAATATTCTTTATAAGATAAAATAGCTAAAAAAATGAAAAACTTTAAAAATATTTATAATTACAGGGTGGCATAGTAAAAATAGGGTTTCAATTTAACAACAATTATTTTTTAAATTTAACTGTTAACTTTTTTACTACTTATTAAGCTTAAGTCCCTATTATTTATTTGTAAAATAAACAATTATAGATTAATCATAAATAATTATTTTAGGGAAAACAAAAAACAAATTTTTGCAAATAACAATTTGCAATACAACATAAATTGAGGCATTCTCCTGAATAAAGACCCATAGACAAAATGGTTTTAAGAAAAAGCCGAGTAAAATTTTGTAAACATATTATTTTATATCGCTATCGCTACAAAAATTTCAGGATTTATAGTTTAAAACATGGCGGTTCATTTTAAATCATCTCCGGAAAAAAGGTCCATAGACCAATAGGCCCCTTATGAGGGGAATGCCTTAATTATTAGTTGCCCAAGGAGTGAGAAAAATATATTTTTTTTAAACGCTAAATCTTTTAGAAAATGATGTTAAAATTAAAACTGAAAGACAGCAAGTAAAAAGTAATTTTGAAATTTACGGTAAATAAGAAAAAAAGTGTTATTGCGGATAAGTTTTTTATTTAAATAAAAAGGATTAAACACTTATAAGAAAAACTATAATTATACAAGGTGTTACAGAATCTTGTTAAGAAAATTTAGGAGCAGATTCGAATATTAAAAATTAAAAAAGGGTTCATGTAAACATGTGCGGGCAAATTTTTTGTTTTTAAGATACAAGGTGTCGAACTTGTATAAAGATTGTGTTTTTAGATCACGGCGCGACAGTTAAGGCGCTGGTCTCTCTGAACCGTCGCGGACCGCGTTTATTCGAATCGCCGAAGGTCACCCGTCGTCCGCGTCCGTCAGTGTCAAAAATGAGTTCTAAAGGAAATCGAAGCATTTTTAATTGATTATGTGCCGGAAAATGCCATTTCATACGATGTTGGCACTTTTGTAAGGTCACACGACGTCTGCTTGTGTACTAAATTTGAGAGACCATGCAGCCGCCGCCGCTCGCCGTTCCTGACGTCATCACCCGTCGCCCGCCGCATTTAACGGACCAGAGAGACTAGCGCCTAAGCAGCTCCAACGCGCCGAAAAACGGGTCGAAAGTCCTGCAGCAAGTAATAGTATATTATGTGACAAGTTATAGAATGTTTTCCACGAGTATGCCCTTGCGCGTTGCGTACTATACTTTTTTACGATTATTGATATATTACTGAAAAACATTTAAAAACAACTTTTATGTGGATTTATATTGGGTAATACAAACCATAAATTTATTGTTCATGAATTGTGACAAATTATTTGTTAGCTGTGGCATACGTGATTATTTAGCGTACTTCAATTTTCTTTATAGAATGATAAGTGATAGATTTTTGGTACCTAATATTATACTTATATGGGACTAAAAAATAGTATTGGCTGAAGATTTATATTTACAAAATGAGGTTGTCAAAAATATATACAAACGTATGGGGTAGGTAATTACCCATAAACCCGTTTACCAGTCGAAGAAAAAAAATTTTTTCTATTAATGCATGCATAGCAAAACTAAAAAAGTTAGAACAAATTTGCGGGCGCAATCTTTGTTTTAATTTTTAGAATTAAAAGTCATGTCTCCAAAACTATAAAAGATAAATATGTTAAATGTGGTTATTGTTAAACATCTTTTAAATATCTTTGCACGGGTAATTTAAAAAAGTTTCGTTTAGAAACAAATACATCAAATATAATATTTTTTTATTGTTTTTAAAAAACCTTTAATTTGACGATAAAATATACAGAGTGTTCCATTTTAAAAACCCCAACGTTGTGGTATAACTTTAAAACAAGAGTAAATGGAAAATATATAGGTACGCCACTAAATTCTACGTTAATATCCCCAAAGATTTTTTATTTTTTTTTCTATCTCTAATACCAAACGAGTTACAAGTGCCTGGCCAGATTAAACAAAAATTGAAAAACACTTTATTGTATTTCAAAAATAAATCTTATTAGCCATGATTAACTTTAACAATTAAATTTGTTTGAAAATTGAAATCTACATTGGGCAATCAGATTTGTTTTATTTCTTTTAGTGTTTGGTATACCCTACAAGGTCAACGAAAGAAACAAATGTTTTCTTTTGAAAAAGAAACTCGATAAATTAAAAAAAATATATGTAAACTAGTACAAACTTTCTATAAAAAACAAAATCAATAAAATGTATCGTTATTACACTAACTACCACCTAAAGTACGTAAAGTTTAAAATTAAATAAAAGTGTCACATTGTAAACCAATTTCAATTTATGAAACCGCTGTGGCTCGGATTTGTTGGAACAAATAAGCTCTTTTTAGAGATTGTGGTGTTAGAGCCGTCAATGCTTTTAAATAGTTAGGCTCACAATTATTTACAAATTGTTTTAAAAATACAAAAAATGCGTATTTGGGTCTATATTGTAATTGAAATGTAAATTTAAAAAATATTTTTACAAACTTGGACTTAATTAATTATTTTATATAATAATAATATGCACAATTAAAGGTTTTTTTTAGTCAAAATAGATTTTTTTTTCTAGCAAATATTTCCCGAATTACACCGCCTCTAAGCTACAAGTATTTTAGATTGTGCCCCCCCACCCACTTTAAAAAAAAGAACAAAAACAAACACAATGTGGTTATTAAATACAAAATTAATTAACATTGCAAATGCTAACCAAAACAAGCAGTCACAGCCTACTACAATATGTTTTTCTTTGATTTTTAAATTAACGCAGTTGCTTCCCTTTAATGTATTTTCTCGAAAACCATTTGTTTTATCGGGGGTTATATCCCTAGTGCATTTAATTTTTCCGGAAAATTCGGAAAAATTAGTTTCTAAGTCATTTGTTTCAACAAATAGCATGAGCGAGAGTGGTTTTAAAAATTCTTGTCAAAGTCGAGAATTTTTCCACTTTCGCGAAAGCTATTTGTTTAAACAGATTCCTTAGACACGAGTTTCTTAATTTTTTCACAGGAAAAATTAGATTCACGAGAGATATTTGGTAATGGTAGGGGAGCCCATGAGGGGATGTTGGGATTTACTACAGCGCGGCAGATTTATATACCGGAAAATACCTTGTACCCGGTTAAGTACCTCCACCAAATATGAGCCCCGTATACAGGACCGATCATAAAGAACAAAAATATATCCATCAGAAATTTTCGAGTGCGTTAAATTAAGATAGGGTAAGTTAATTACATGCCAAACAGTTAGTCAATGTATGCTACCAATATAGGTAGAAGTAATGGTAGATTGTGAAGTTTAACTCATAGTGGCTTTGGCAGGTACGAGTTACCAAAGGTTAATTAATTGAAACAAAAACTTCGTTATTCTGTAAAAGCTGAATTTTATATATGTTACTTGGGTAACTATTAGAAGATATTTTACCAATCGGCAGACAGTTTTGACAGTTCCAACCCCTTGGCCGACAAACATTGTGAAGTGACTCAATGCTCCGACCATGTACAATATTTTTTTATTTAACAAGATATGACAAAAAGTCTTATATAAGAGTTGTAGGTTTTTTAAATAGGCATGAACTCAAAATATTTTGATGTATACAAAGTGTTCCAAAAACATTTTTTTAAATTACCCTTAAAGCAATAACTTTTTTTGACACTCTGTATACATTAAAATATGTTTAGGACATTCTCAATCGGAAACCCTACAAATCTCATATAACACTTTTTGTTATATCTTGTCAAATAACAGAAATATTGGTCTTTATCGGACTATTGGACCACTCCACTCCTTATTACCCTGCTTGTCGAGTTGATGTTTTTAGAGCAATTGTTCTTATTGTTACTGTTGTCTCTATTATTATTTATTGGTGAATAGCTAATATCTTATTGTATTATTACGGTCGAATATACAGGATGGCTATTATAGCTATGAAAATAAGTTTGACATGCTAACATGCTACATTCTGTGCTGCAAAAATAAATGAAGGTATCATTTCTGCAGTTAATGAGTTATGGTAAATACATGGACCTGGTATTTTAGTTCCTAAAATTCCACACTACATATTAAACCAAAAATGTTCTTGAAGTTTCGATATTTTCTTGACACGCGGGTTTTGTTGAGCCTGGCAATGCGTATTGCGTATAAAGACAACAGTAACAGTAAAAACAATTGCTCTAAAAACAAAAACTTGACAAATAGGGTAAGAACGACAAATACTATTTTAAAATGATAATAAATTATGTTGCAGATACGGTAACAGGTAATAATGTCCAAGCATTTGTTTGCAAGGCCTACTTAAAAATAACTTTAAAAAATAGAAAAAATGCAATTTTTTTTTTAACTTAAAATTAAAATATGACATGTGATGATGAAAAATGGGATCAGTACATTTTTTCGAGCCATATAAAAAATTAAGTTGATGATAGTTTCTTGAAAACGAAACGTGGAGTATAGAATCTAAAAATACCATCATGTATAGCTTAGTTTTTTTTTCTATCTCTTCAAATAAAGTCAGAAAAAAACAAAATCTATATAGTGAAATTTTCGTTTTTCCAAATATCTCAGCAGACCATGAAATTTTTTAAAGTTTTTAAACGGCATGTAAATAAGCTTTAAAAACACAACTTTTTCCTAATTTAACCTAAGCTGTATCTCTAATAGGTACTGAGATTCCCATACTTAGGATCCTTATCTTGGACACACTGTATATTCGTTGACCAATTTTGTTAAATTTTGTTTCGCAAACGGTTTTGTATAGTACATCAATAACCCAAATATCCTTTAACTTTATTTGTGACACCAAAAGTAAATCCATATGTGATCAAAGTAAAACTTTCTCTTATTGCAAACCGTTTCGAAAACTTTCCTGTTCAGACTATAAAATTACCCGACTGATCCCCTCTGTGGTCCAGAAACTGGCAGGGATATCTACGGCAATTTTCCAGTGCAATGTACGTGTATATTGGGAAAGCGACCAGAGCTGTTTTAACTTGCCGGAAACAAAACTTAAAGTTTATTCTATGTTAAAACCCTTGTGGAGGACGTAAAATTTGCTGCATACAACTTGCTGTTGTTAATTATCTTTGCTATATAAAATTGTAACTTATGCAAATGAGAAAAAAACTCTTTGCATTGCCGCCCTTTATATAGGGTGTTAACTAATTAATGGTACACAGAAAAGGCAAAGGGTGTGGAAGTAAAAGAAAAATATTTTTTTCGATAACTAGTGTTGTTTTGGATATTTTAGTGAGACTTGGTCTATAAGGATTTTTGACATGGACTATTCATATCTGATATTAATTTTTATGTGTAAGCCGAGTAGGGTTAGCTACACTATTTAATTTTCTCTAAAACATCCGAACTTTTTGTGCTACTCTATATGTTTCATCTAAATAAATTAGTAAACTCTCCCATGATTTTTACTCAAAAAAGGTATACTTTGTGAGAATAGCTCCAAGCAACCGTTTTTAAGATATTTGCATTTAAGTAATTTATTGCAACCAAAAAGCATATGGAATAATACATTAAATTATTTGTTTATCATAAGGCAGTTGTAGTTATGGTTAATAGGTACTAAACCACTTCAATTAAAAATATCTTTAAAATGGTTGCTCAGAGCCATTTTCCCGTAGTATACCTTTTTGTGTAGAATACATGGGGGTGTACTGGTTTACGTAGATGGTACATACAGTGTAGTATAAAAAGTTAGGACGTTTTAGAAAAATTTAAATAGTGTAGGCAGCCCCCTCTGGTTTAACATAAAAATTATTACCAGACATGAATAGCTTATGTTAAAAATCCTTAGATACCGAGTTATATTAAATTATTTAAAACTTATCAAACATTATCGAAAAAAATTAAAATAATTTTTTTCACTTAGACACCTTGTATCTTGCTTATTATTAAATTTTGGATATGTGGTTAAACCTTAATATTTTGGCATAAGGAATCTGTGGCTTTTCTGAATACCATTAATTAGCGTATATTATAAAAAAATATATTTTTAAAAATGTTAAAATAAAAAGCGCAAATTAGTAATCAAAGAAGTCCTATACATTTTTTTAACGCTGAAAAATTAGGTGTAAACCAAATTATTTTTTTTTAAATAAATATTTAATTTTACTTTTTATGTGCATACAATATCAGGTCATGTTAAAGTGTATGTAAGTAGTAACACAAAAAATATACTATTTATTTAACAATAAGTTAAAAGCTTTATTATTTTCTAAGGCCATTTAAATAAGTTGTTAAAAAAATTTCTTACCCTTTTTTTTATTTTTTAAAATAACAATTTTAAACCTCCATGTATATATATATATATATATATATATATATATATATATATATATATATATATATATATATATATATATATATATATATATATATATATGATAATTCTTTTACTGCTTTTATTCTAGAAAAATATATAAGTTTTACTTAGTTAATTTTTTTGTAACAATAACCTTAATTCTCTAGAAAATCATACCCCAATAGCAAAAAGAAATAATATTAAGTTTTGATTACTCTTTAATGTTTTTTAATTAAGTAGTTTTAAATATAAATTTTTCTAATTTTTTCATTTTTTAAAGTAATATTTTCGCAAATATGCACCAACCTGTATATTTCACGGCCAATTTTATTATCCCCCAGATTATCCCAAGGGGTTAAAGTTTGCCATATTAGAGTTCTACAAAACAAGTTCAAAAAAGCCTAAATTCTACCGATCATTACTTTACAGACAAAAAATAAAATGTTTTTTTACCTGACAGATTGACTTGTTTTGTTATTTTATTTCAAGCTCCTCTTTTGTTTAATCTTTTTGCAAATATTCTTTAAAAGTATAATTTAAAAGTGCAGGACGATTCTTTCACCTCATCTCCAAATCTAATAGTAAACAAATCCATCTAATTTTTCTTCTTCGTAAAAACCCTACACAATTATAATTTTGAATCACTGTTAACAAAATGTAAAACGGTTCTGTATTGCATTTGTTTACTAAATGACGCGGATTACTGAGACCGGGCACGCTAATATGCCTACGTGCTGTCAATGTCTGTTAAAATCGCGCTCTCGTCGCTGTCTTACCGACATATTATGTGCGGAGAGCCGTATACAACTTCATGACACTCTACAATTATTTGTGGTAAAATAGACACCCCTGCACATTGTAGCAAATAAAAATAAGGTTTTTCAGGTACCTTTCGCAATAGCCACTACTGAATGTTGTGCGAAAAATGTACCACAAGAAATCGTAAATTACAGAATGAATTATTAAAACGGTTAATTTAATTCTATGCTTCCTTTACGTATGTGTGTGTACGTAAGTAGTAACACAAAAAGTACCGATTTATTTAACAAAAAGTTAAAAGTGCACTACCACTGGTCTTTTGTATTATACATTACAAATTGTAGTAAACACTGCACTGCTCAAAACTTGAGGCTGTAAATTTATGTTGTACTAAAATAAAAGATAAAAAGTTTTCTTACTGCTTGTATTTTTTTGCACTTCAAGGTTGCATTTGTCGGAGACTGTCTGATCTGGCCATGCAAAATTTTTACACTAGCCAAAGGTTTTTTCTTTAGATCACCAACCGCAGACCGGTTTTAAAGTATTATGTTCTCATCAGTATCGGTATAAGCGATAGAAAACGCTCCGAAGGAAATCGAAATGAAGAAATCCGCGGTAGGATATTGTCCATTACGCCCTCTGTCAACAGTAAAATATTTAAAATTGTCCCAGGAATCCAAAAATTTTAAAATATACTCGGTGTTTTATTTATAAACTTAAATTTGGGCCATTTCTTGTTAAACCGGAAGTAACCAAAGAATGTAAGTTGTAGTTATATGCCAAAAACTCTACTTTTTTTATAACATTTACTTTTGCCAAGTCTTATTTTGATATGTCCAATACTCGAGAACTTATGGCTTGTTTAATAGAGTCGTTGACACCCGGAATGTATTTTTAATTTAATACTAGTTTTTACTTTTATTTGTTGTTGCTTTAACAACCAATTACAAATAATTTTTAACGTGAGAATGCGCACGCTGACTACTACATCAAAAATGTTTTTAATTTATTTCGAAAAATACATCTCTAATCCATTTTATTTATTATTTCTTCACCTTATTTTTAATAAAATTATAATTTGTTGTTATTGGTAACGGTAACCATATCAATGAATTACGCTGTAGGTAATATATCACAGCAACCACAAATTGTGTTTTTAAAACACTGTAATTTCTTTTTACAAAAAAAATTCCTTTTATGTACAGGGTGGTTTCTTTTGGCTGTAACTATAGGGTATAGGCGAAACGGTAAGCTATACAAAAAAACTAAAATACATGTCCCGATCTCTTTTTTTATATTTAGTATATGACGCATTTAGAATCACGCTTACTTAATTGTTTTGGAAGATACAGGGTGATTCTCAAAATTTGGTAATTTTTATTATGTTCTATTACTTAGAGATTTGGGGAGATACAAACAAACTTTAAAAACAAACGTTTTTATCTTTTTTGTGGAATCCCGTGTCGTACCTTCTAAGTAAATATAAAAGTTTTAATTCTTGAGGTATAATGCAAAATTGTTTTTTTTTTTAAATAGGGCACCTTATATTTGAGTAACTAAACAAATGCACTTCTTCTTGCGATTACAACAATATATAACACTTAATATTTTGCACTGTTCTAAACAGCTAAGCTAACAAAAAAATAAAAAAATAGTTGGCCATGAATTTAATTATTATTTATTTACTTTTTTAAGGCTACGTATATAAAAACCCAATTTAACAAAAACTTAAACGTTTATTAACAACAGTAACAACCACAAAAATACAGTAATTTGTAAAAGCAACTAAACAATTATGAGCTTGTAATAAAACCAGTGCCGATATAGATGTAAATATTTGGTATTTTTCTTATTTAATTTTAAGAAACTTAAAGCAAATTATTTTAATTTATTTACATTGTACCACATCTACATATTCTATCGTCATTACTTTGATTATAAGCTAAGGCTAAAAATGCATAGAACCAAAGATAATTATAGTTTCCTTACTATAATTGTCTTTGATTGAACTGCAAAAACATTTTTAAGTACTTGAATAATTTTTTAGTTGCTTTTTTAATTACTGTATTTCTATAATAAATATTTAAGGATTCGTGTTAGATTAAGTTTTATATACATAACCTTAAAAACATGAGTATTAATACAATCCATGGCTAACTATTTTTTTTTTTATTTTTTGTGACTTTAAAACAATGCAAAATATTAAGTGTTATCTATTGTTGTAATCGCAAGAAAACCACTATTTTTTTAGATATTCAAATACAAAAATACAGGTGTTCCATTTAAAAAAATGCAAATTTGCATTATACCTAAAAAATTTAAAAATTATATTTATTTAGGTACCACTGATTCTACGTAAAAATATAAAAAAAAACTTTTGTATTTGAAGTTTGTTTCTATCTCCTACATTTCCGAGTATTAAGACATAACAGAAATCGACGAATTTTGAAAATTACCCTGTATATTTCAAACCAATCAAGTTAGCGTGCATTTAATTGCAGGCATTAAACCAAATACCAAAAGAAATTGGGACATGTATCTTAGTTTTTTTGGACCTCTTACCTTTTACCCTATACCCTATACTTACAGCCAAAATAATCCATTTTGTACATTACGCACAAACAACATGTACACCAAGACTTAATCTTGCATATTTTGTTTTGAATCAAGTTTACTTTAAAAACAAAAACATTTTTTCCAATCTTTATCAAAAATTTTTATCGAATTTATAAGAGACTTTGTTTCCTTAGTCGATATGTATACTCTATAACGTGACTAGTGCTGTTTGGTGGTTAAAGAAATTCAAAACTAGATCCTTTATTCCACCCTTTGTGACCATCACAGTCGCTTTCTATGCATGCAAATGCCCGATTTGCGAAATAGAAACTAAATAGGGCCGCACTGATCTCAGCTATCTGAACGTGAGGATATTGTGTATAAGGCGACACGACACGACGTCGTTTTATGCAAGAAAATTACCTTTTTTTTCAACTTCTAGTTTAATTCTTTTTATCTAAAAACCTCGTTGCTTTGGGACGAGGTAGTAAATTGACGTTTTAAATAAACCGACATACACGTTGTGTCATTTTAAAACGCTGATAAACAATGTTTGTAAATGCGTGAAGGCGGTCTAAAGGCAAGGCGCGCACTGAAGTGGCAAGCGAGTGACATGGCAGCGACGTGGTGAGCAAGTGGCAGGTATTACCTCGAAAGCTTCCAAAAATTAAAACATGTGGAGACTAGTGGTACTTAAATGACGCCACACACTCTGCCAAACACCATTCCACCACCAGTTTAATTTAATGCGCGTTTCTATATTTATTTACGCAGCTTTAAAGATTACTTTTGACATTGACTCATCACCTGGCCGCCACATCACTTGCTTACCATTTTAGTGCGCGCCTTGCCTTACTTCCTTTTCATATAAGCGAAAGACGGAAATACGGGCGAAGGACCAACGCTACCGAAGTGAATGGAGTCAAATGAAACCTTTCATACGCAGAGAACGGTGAAAGTCGGCAAAACTCAAAGGCTTCATATAATTTTTATCTCTCTGTCCGTCAAAACCGGTTTAGTGTGTAAAGACGCTTAGGCCTAAAATAGACGGCCCGGTTTTTGCCGTTTCAGCTGTCGAGTCTGCTGTAGTACCCAATATATTATCATGAAAATTTCTGTGTATATTTGTGATACTGTTGTTGTTTACAATACACATTATTTTAATTTTTATCAGTTTATGGAATGTGGATAAAAAAAGTTGTACTGCTATTGTTAAAATATCGTATCAGTTTCTTTTGGTGCCTGCTTCTACGAAGTGAAAACGTGACTTTCGGTATTTGAATTAGTGTTTTGTTTAATTATCCCACTGGAACGACGACATTTAACGCGGGATGAGCAGTTGCGAGCAGTAGGGATGGTTGAAGCGGGTTCAAATTATAGAGCAGTAGCAGACGCCCTTAACACATCAGCAAGTATGATTTGTCGATTAATGACAAGATACCGTGAGACCGGAGATGTAAGAGAACGGCATACTGGCCGTACGAGAGTTACCGACCCTGTACACGATCGTTTTATTCGATTACAGGCTTTACGAGATTGAACAGTTACTGCAGGTCAGTTAGCAAATGAGCTAGAACGCACACACCATGTTGTTGTGAGCAGCCAAACTGTCAGAAACAGATTGCACGACTTCGGCCTTTATGCTCGACCGTCGACCGCTTCGTGTTCCCCGTTAGCAAGAGGCAACCGCGCTATCAGACTGGAATGAGCACACGAACATCTAAACTGGCGATATAAAGAATGGCGTAATGTACTCTTCACGGACGAATCTCGCTTCGGTTTTCATCCTGATTCACGCCGACTTCGTGTGTGGAGACGACCTGGAAATGTGGAACGCCTTGCTGCCGTCCAGGAAGTTCACAGCTACCAGGGTGGCACAGTTATGGTGTGGGGCGGAATTCGTGTCGGAGGAAGAACTAATCTCGTTCTGTTAGAGGGCTTTTTAAATGTCATTACTTACCGTGACAGCATTTTGCAACCTGTTGTGCTTCCATATGCTGCAGCAATCGGTCCGAATTTTCAACTTATGCAGGATAATGCCCGTCCACACACTGCTCGGGTGGTACGTGAATTTTTGGAAACTGAGCACATTAATGTTTTGCCTTCGCCTGCAGTGCACAGTCCCCAGACCTGAATCCTATAGAACACCTTTGGGATTCAATGGGACGAAGGCTTTTCCATCAACAAATGCACTTGCAAACAAGACAACAGCTGTTCAATTGTCTTTCTGACTTATAGAATAATACAACCCAAATGGAAATTGACAACCTTATTTCAAGCATGCCAAACAGATGCCAGGCTGTCATTAATGCACGGGGAGGTCACCCTACTTACTGACAAGTGTATAAACTTAAACAACATTACTTTTTTTGACTTTGTGTAGAATTATTATTTTCAGTAATTTTCATTTTTTTACTTTTTTATTGAAATTAAATTTTCTTTCCAAAAATTCTTGGCTTTTTGAGATACTCCTAAATGAAGGAAGTAGTAAGTAATTATCTACAGGAATCTTCATGATAATTTATTGGGTACTACAAAATTTATAACAATTTTAATTCTTGATCCCTAGATTATTTTGATGTGTGTATTAATACTAAAATTGTAAAGAGTTAGTCTGCATTTTTATGAAAACTTGTTTTTAAAACACTTAACAAAAATACGATTTGGCAAATGCACTGAGGATTAAAAAAACTTTAGTTTACCAAAAAATTTGACGGATTAAAATAACGAAGTTTTACTCGTATACTCTGCAAGTCCTTATGTTTTATACCGATTATATAGAAAAGCATAAATAAAACCTAATCTACCATATTGGATTTAAAGTGACGTCACTTTATTTTTTTAAGCCACTATCACACTTTAGACCAGTAACTTTTTAAAATTGTGTTTATGTCAATTTGTAAATTTTATTTTAAATTTATATTAAATATATATTAAGCAATTAATACAATTATGTCAATATCAAATAAATACAATAGGTTGACTTTAAGTCACAGCACCATTGCCGAAAAATATCGCTTTAACTTTCTAATTTTCTGCTTTTAATCCTTACACAAAATGTATCAGAAATTGTAATTAGCCTTTTAAAGAAGGCGTTTAAAATCCAATTTGTTATCGCCGAGAATAAATAATTATTTTTTTCTTTCTTTAAAACAGGGAAACCGTATTTAGTCCAGTTGCTTTATATTTTATTTAAACTCAAGTTTTACTTAAAAAAGTATTTTAAGAATAAATTTAAAGACCAATGTTTATACAGAGTAACTTTAATTGATGGCTAAAAATAGGGGGTATGATTCCTTAGCTTATTTTAGAAAAAAGTTTAAATAAACATATGTTCTAAAACATCTTACCTCTTGAGATACGGGAGTATTAAAATTTAATAAAAAAGATTCTTTTTTAAATATCCCAATTATTCTTTAGCCAATTTTGCTTTCATTTAGCAATATTAATAATGACATTAAGAGGAAAATAATCACTCAACTCCAACTAAATTTAATAAGTCCAGTGTGCGTCTCAAGAGGCAACTTGAATGAATATTTCCAACAAAAACCGGTACGCCACTGACTGTGTAAAATGTGTCTGCATTTTTGTGTGTGTGTTTTTTTTATTAAGCAAAATATTAATACTGCTTTATTAACTTTTTATTTTTTTTTCCGTATCTTAATTATTTTAAAGAGAAAAAAATTCCTTAATTGCATATTTTTAGGACCGTACCATTTTTCTCTTTTAAAAATTGGTTTTTATAATTTTAATTAACAATTAAATTAATAAAAATTTATCTAAATAAGGTTTATATCCAGTATAACACTATTAATTTCATTTTTTTTGTTTGTAGTAAGAGTTTTTTTAATTGATGGTTTACTTTTTATGAATTTATGTGTTTTTCTACGAAAATTTAAAACACCCTGTGGGCATTAGTAGCAATCGTACCATATGGCAATAGATATCAGACTTTAGCCTCATGTTTCCTCTACGATTGCGTTTTTCATTTATTGTTCTATCTTGTTTTTAATAACCTAATTTAAATTACATTTTTATAAAAATACGCAAATTATTTAATTAACACAAATAGAAATAATAAATAGCGCATGTTACCACCCCTACTTCTTACTATAGCTTCACATCGGTGGAGCATACTGAAAATTAATCTTGTCATTTGTTGCTTATCAATCTGATTTCAAAGGTCAACAACTATTGTTTCTATCTCATTAGAAGAGACTGGAGGGCTGCTATTGTCTTAGTTTTCTACCCAGGATATCCGACAGATGCTCCATCTGGTTGAGATCTGGACTATGTGGAGGCCAATTCATGGTTTCAATATTTACCTCGTAAATATTCGTTGGACAACATGTGTTCGTGAAGTCTTGCATTATCGTGCATAAGCAAAAAAATTATTCCAATGTAAGGAGCGTAGTGGTTCTATTTTCAAGGACAAAATCAAATGACATAGTCTTTACAAAACGAGTCTACACTCTGGCAGTTGACATTTACCTACATTTGACACTTAGCTATAATTTCTGACATTCCAAAGACTACCCCGTTTTTGTTTATAAAAGTGTAGATAAATAAAGTAATTTAATAATAAAAACATTTTAAGTTATAAAACGGTATATCTTATTAAGTACCAAAGATAGAACAATCAATAAAAAATGCAAATATAGAGTAAATATAAGGCTAAAGTCTGATGTTAATTGCAATATGTAACAGTTGCTCGTAATGCCAACAGGGTGACCTATGGTCTGATTAAAGTCCTACTTCAATTCAGACCATAGGTTCTAAAAACATAGAACAACAAAAATAGAGTAAATTTTAGGTGGTGCGTTAATATTGTAGTGTATATATTGCCAATTGGGTTTAGGAATATACCCTTTAATTTTCTAACCAAAATTGGGAAAGATTCTGTATATGCAAAAAAGTGTCTAACCAGACAATTTGAAAAACATAGTATATTTTTCTTTCAGAAGTAGTTAATTCAAAAATAATTGTTTAGAGTTTTGAAGTAATATAAAGTTATGAATTCTTTTGTTGCATGGGGACAAAGGGTAACTTTATAAAATATGCCTTTTAAATCACACTAAGAAATATTAAAAACATAATAACACATTGAAGTTAAAGTGAAGTAATTTAATTTTTTATGTTACTCCTACACTTTAGAACAGAGGCTTTTTTCGCACTGCGTTTATGTAAATCTGTATTTCTATTTTAAATTTTAATTAAGCATATTTTACAATACAATTATTACAATATTAAAGAAGTACAGTTGGTTATTCTTAAACTCGCTTAGCACCAGCACCTTTTCCGCAAAAATAACGCTCCAACTTTCTAACTTTCTGCTTTTAATCTTGACACAAATGTATCATAAATTGCAATTAGCCTTTAAAGAAAACGTTTAAAATGCGATTCGTTATCGCTAAGGATAAATAATTCTCCTTTTCTTCGTTTTAAAACAGGGAAAACGGCATTAAACCAGCTGCTGCAGGCGCTTTATGTTTTCTTTAAATCCGTTTGTACAAAGTGCTATTTTAATTTCTTTTCAATTCTCTTTAAAACAAAGAATTTTCAATTGCCATCTTATTTATAAGTTTAGTTATTTAAAATTACTTTTATAAGACTAAAAAATATAATTACTACTTTCTTGATACTTTTTTTATTAAAATAACTAAACCAATTGAATTAACATTGGCGCCTTCAAATTGTCCTATTAAATATATTTTATTTTGTTTTTTATTTATGCTTGCAGTACAATTTAGATCATATACCATCCAAAAACATCATATTATATTAAAAATATTAAATTTTTACGTATTTTTGCTGGTTGTCCGACGGACACACATTAAAGCCAACCACTCTCTTTGCAAACCTTGGTGGACTAAGGCCGCAGTCATATTAAAAAGAAAAAAAAATCGATGGCAATTTTATTTAGCCAAAACTAACCAGAACACACAAGCACTATTAAAGATTAGAATAAAAACCAATTATAATAAGTTGATAATTTGTTTTAATTCAAATAAATTAAAAAGTGAAAAATAAAACATTTAAATTCATACATATATATTTTATGTTTTCGCTTAAAAAACTAAAAAGTTGGTTGACTTAACCCTCAACTGGCGTTGTGGGGTCTGGCGGACCCCGGTACTTTTAAAATCCATGTAAAACGTGCAAATTTAGAATTTAAGCTTAACCGCACTATCTACCTTTAAGTTACCGTACTCATAAGCTGTGATTACAAGCGCGTTAACTTTGATTTAGTACTGTTCCAAACAGCGAGTGGTAAAGTTCATTTGGGGTCTGTGTGGTACCAGGACGCTAATAGTGTGTTATTTTTGAAATGGCGGGTTCTTTTAAAAGTGTGCATTTTGGGGGACTCTAATTATGAAGAAACATTAAGCCAGTGGTGATGATGAAATTGAAAGTGAGTGTAGTGACTATGATGACTACAAGAACAAGGATTTTTCCCCAAAAAGTGACCATAACTCTGATTCTGAAATGGAATGTGAGGAGGATAATACTGAAACACAGGAAATTCATGCTAATCACAAAAAGGACAAGCGGACGGAAATAACGAATGGAAAGTTTAATTTTCGGAAAAACGATACAAATGGTCTGCTGTTCCGGCCAACCCAAATTTAAATATAAGAACAAAGAAACACAGTCTGATGAAGGTTCTTTTGGGGCTGAAAGTACCTGCAAGTTGTGGTGATGTCGCCGATCCATTAAAAATATGCTTTTTTTACAAAAGACCTGAATAATGAAATAATTTTTTGGACAAATAAAAATATTGTCATATCAGGATAAATTTAACAACCCTGATAGAACGGAACTGAGAGAACTAACAAAGGAAGAACGTAGAGGGTTTCTTGCTATCTTGTATTACGCTGCAGTAAAATAAAAAAATAAAAAAATACTCTTGTAGTTTTATTCTAGCTCAAATGATTACAAACTATTAGGAAATAATGTAATACGTCTCTAATAATTAAAAAAACTCCATAAACAATGGGGTCCGGTGGAACCCAGGACGCAACTAACGGTAGAATAATTCACGACGCCAGTTGAGGGTTATACACTTTTAGGGATACTAGTTATAACAAAGCCCCAAAATAATAATTTATTATTTAATTATTAACACACCGAGTATCTAAAAGTCTATTGGACAAGTCATTCTTTAGAGTATTGGGTGTATTAAAATTTGTATAGAAAAACAACAATATTAATAATGTTTATTGTGTTTACCTTAATAATTTTAAAAATAATGTCATGCAAATCAGCTATTTCGGTAACAATTTAATTAACATTATTTGTAGTAGGTAAATAAATTTACTTTATATTTAAGGGATATAAAGTAAAGTTTTTTTTTTCCAAATTTCTTTTAGCAGCGATCTTAAAATTGTTACCTTATTTTTTTTTTTACATTACTTACGTATCAATTTTGTTCCCTAAAACTAAAAAATTGTGTATTGATTTATTTAGAAAAAGACATTAAAGAAAAGCACCTTTATGCTTATTACCTTTATTTACTTTTACACACTAACTTTTAGCCCTAATTTATATATATATATATATATATAGTAGTATATATATATATATATATATATATATATATATATATATATATATATATATATATATATATATATTATATACATATATATATATTATATACATATGTTACTCAGTAAAAAAAGTAAATAAACATAACTATCACTTTTACTGTAAAAAATAATCACGACAATAGTTTAAAGCGAAGACACGCAAACAAATATCAACTTGATATTTTAATTTCGTTTGTCGTTATTATTTTATTAACTACTTAAAAATAATATTTTTTATTATCCTTTATTATTTCAAATATTAAATTTTATTTATCAGTAAATAAATCTCATTTAATAAAGAGACTTAAACACCCTTACTTTAATTTGGCATATTATTTTTTTATTATCTAAATAATGAAATATTTATGTCTAATTTTTAAACTTATTTCTCATGTAAAAGTAAAAAAAAACATTTTGTTTCATTATCCAATTAGGCAATGAAGTTCTATGAGCTACATTTTACGTGCATTTATTTACATCATTTTTAAGTGACGAAAATTTACAGGGGAAAATATGCATGTAGGTTTTTTTTACAATATTTGTGCCTTATTGGTCTTAAAATATTTTTCGTAGTTTTACAGTAAGTACAGCAAGTTAGGTGTATTATATGACCAGCACGGGGTACTTACTGAAAAGTTATTTAAATTTAGTTGGTTTTTAAATTAGGTAGTGTGATGATCTTACTCCAAAATAAACTCCTAGTTAGAAAAAAATTATTGTTTTGGTGCAAAGTTGAATTTATAAAATATTGCATGATCCGTGCGTAAGATATATTTATTGAAAAATAAATTAAACTTAAAAACTTTTTTAAAAACAAGCTTTAATTTAAATGTACCAGGTAAAAAGAATAAAATAAACTTTTTCTTCAGAACTTGTACTATAAAAATATAGCGATATTACACAATTTATATAATATAAAAGCTTGTTTCCGAGATTTAGGCACCCCCTGTTTATTTAGTTTAAAAATTAAAAAGCTATAAGCAATCAGATTAAGCTATTTAAATTATTTGTTTGTCTTTTTTTTTTGCACCCTTTCGGGGTCATCCCACCCAGGTCCGACGACCGCCCCCTAGGTGGTGCACTGCAGCCTGAAGGCTTATTGTACCTTGACCCGTACTCCTCTCATTCACACACCTTTCATTCCATAACTTGGATGGTTGTTGCTCGGTCCGCATCCCCGAGCAGAAGAACACCGCGTGCCGCTGCCCGAAACACCGCTGTCGCCGGAGACCCATCCAACTTATGGGCGCGCATTTCACTGCTTAACTCCGGTGATCGACGCTCGTCCGATACAACCGAAGCCGCCACAAGCGCGCCTTATTTTTGTTGTTGGACTTGTCTACTCAGGCAAATCTTGCGACAAGCTTTTTATACCATATAAATTGTGTAATCACACTATATTTTTACAAGGAAAAGTGATTATTAAATATTTACGGTGTGGGGGGTATATTTGGACCCTTGCGCGCATACTTATGTATTGAAATAGCACCCATCTAAGGAAGGGTTAAAGCAAAAGTAAAATGGTTCAAAATTTATAGAATTATTAAGCCAAGTAATATTTATAGATTAAATTTATCTTTTCTTTGCTAACAATCTATTAACTTTTAAAAAATTAAATTAAAATGTCCAGTCTATTATGCTAATAGGGGTTAAACTATTTTTACTCCATAATGCAATAAAAGTTTCGTGTTTTAAAGAGAATCGATTAAAATGAAAAATACATTAAAATAGTGGAGTATGCAAATATTTATACTTTAAGAAACAAAAAGGCGCTTAAAGCACTGGGTTTTGATAAAGTTTTGCCTTATTTTTAAGGCAAATATTGAAAAATATTTATGTTTGGTGTCCGCTTATCGTATTTCAAAAGTGTTTACAGAAGATCATTTGTTATTTATAAAACGTTGGTGTTAATAAATAAATGTCAGGTATAGATGAATAACTTGTTATTAATCACGTTTAATGGGGTAGTTCAAAAGTGGTATACTTTGTTTCAAAGGTGGTGAATGTCTCGTCATGTTTTTTTTTATACCGTCTAAACCAAGAGAGACAAAAATTACGTCACTGACGTAAGTCTAAGATATATCGTTAGTAATCAATCAGATGTCAACAACTGTCATAATTATTTTTCGATATTTTAGACATCTAAAATGTGTTCATTAATCTTTAAGTATAAGTTGAGTAAATAGGAAAATTATAAGTGTTTAGTATCTATGTTTTGAATAAATCGACTCTCGAGACCTATTTTGCTGTACTGTGAACCTGTGCTTAACATGCAACTTTATAAACGCAAATAATTTATGCATCGTAAGTTGTTCAAAACAATTTTAAGTGTTAAATGATATTTTGGTATTGTAATATACGATTACTGTAAAGTATTAGTATCTTTAGAATGGGTCGTTATTATTAAATATGCCACATCAATATACAAAACCAGACAAGTTCTTATTTTAAAAATTGTAAGTATTTTTAAATGAAAATAAACGGAATCGTATGTCAATCGAAGAGCGTCGATGTTTCCCGATGTTTCAAGGGTCTTTAAGTGCCGCGGCATTCATTAAATGTCAAGCAGTGTTCGATTTACCAGCAAGCTAAGTAGGCTGAAGCCTAGGGTGACAAATTTTTAGGGGGCGGTCGATTTACTTTATAAATTGTGTATTTAAATTTAGAAATAAGAATAGGTACGAAATGATTTTTTACAATTAGGTTATAAGTAAACACGCTTTTAGGTAAAAACTTTTTTGAATCTCTGTATGAGATAGTAAAGTTAGGTTTAGGGGCGGCAAAAATGTATAGCCTATGGACAACAAATATATAAATCCGCCCCTAATATCAATGGTTTAAGGTTAATTGTTGTTAACAAAACAATACAAGAAAATATAAATTTATAACTCTTTGGACAAACCACGAAGGCTAAAAGCCTAAATACTAACGTACCGTGGGTGTCTTAAGCGAGGTAAGAGGGAGTTTGTTGACACGGGACTTAAATACTTGAAGATTTGGGGGAAGGAAAGACCTCCGCGGGCAGCAGGTTCCACAATCTAGAAACTCTAGGGATAAAAGAACGAACAAAGTGAGAAGTTCGGGGCCTGTCAGTTGGACCGTATAGGGATGCATACGCGCGGAACCACGAGTTTCTCTGTTGGGAACCGTGAGTGGAGGAACTATACTGGTCAATTCTTCAGAGCAGAAGCCATGGAAGTACCTATAAAAAAGCGATAAATCGCCCACAGCCCGACGATGGGCAAGAGAGGGAAGCCTTTCTGTAAGTGAAGGATCATTAATGAGACGAATAGCTCTTCTTTGAATAGAATCAAGAATGCTCAGGGTTGTTGGGGACGCCATGCCCCAGATATGAGAACAATATTCCAAGGGAGGTCGGATTTGGGACACATATAAAGTGTATAAATTAGAAGCGGAAAAATACTTTTTAGCTCGAAGAGAAATCCAAGCTTTTTGAAGCTGCCGTGGCTATAGATACAATGTGTTTATGCCAGTTAAGGTTACTTTCAAATGTGACGCCCACGAGATTGAAGGTGTCTTTGCTCTGTAGAACTTGGCCGCTCATAAGTAGAGGATGAGTATTTGATGACTCTTTTCGCGACAAGGAACATGACTGTGTTTTGGATGCATTAAAATGGACGAGATTTTTGGCGCCCCAATCCAATATTAAATTAAGATCCTGCGAAAGAGATATCTGCATCGCTCTGCGTTTATTTTCCAAGTCAGGTTTAGTGATGGGTTTAGGGACCTGAAAGCTGGAGTGAAGGGTACTTATCGTCGGCGAAACTATGAATGGAATTAGTTGTGGACGAGAGAAGGTCGTTGATGTGAAGAAGAAACAATGTTGGTGCCAGAACTGAGCCCTGAGGGACTCCAGCATTTACTTGGTGAAAGCTTGAAGAATGGCCGTCCACAATAACTGATATACGTCGATCAGAATGAGATAACTAGAGAGCCAAGTACAGAGTTTAGTTGAAAGACCATAGGAGGGAAGTTTATTAAGAAGTGCGGCATGCCAGACCTGGTCAAAAGCTTTGGATATATCAAGAGCAACGATCTGGGACTCACCTAGAAACTCAAGAGACTTATTCCAACAGTGTGATACGAAGGAAAGAAGATCTGCTGTAGATCTTTTGTGGCGAAATCCATACTGCCTGTCGTGCAAAATTTTGTGTTTTTCTAAGTACTTAAGAATTTGTGAATTAATTAATTTTTCCATTACTTTACAAAGAACTGAGAGAATTGAAATTGGTCTATAGTTAGATGGAAGCGATTTAGATCCTTTCTTGGGAATAGGTTGAACACGTGCAGCCTTCCAGCTCTCCGGAAAGATACCTGTGTCGTAAGAAATTCGAAAGAGCCGAGTTAAGATTGGTGCAAGTTCTGGAGCACATTTTTTTAAAACGATTGCTGGTATGCCGTCCAGCCCAGACGATTTCTTGGTGTTAAGGGAGGAAAGGATACGCTTAATGTGTTTTACTTTAAAAATAATATCGGGCATTTTATGAGGAACTGGGGCAACCGTTGGAATTGGATGATTTACGGAGGGTCAAGGGTTGAATTGGCAGCAAATTGTTTGGCAAATAGTTCTGCCTTCCCTTTAGCAGTAGAAATAATTTCATCTTCCAAAGTTAGTGGTGGAAAAGAACTGGCACAAAAATTCCTACTTATGTTTTTCGCAAAGGACCAGAAGGATTTGCTGCCATTTGAGCAAGAAAGAACTTTGTTTTTGATACGATTGTCGAAGGAGTCTTTGGCTTCAGAAATTGTTTGATTGTAGTAGTTTCTTGCTTCAATGCTGGCCTGTCGGTTTTCTGGACTAGGATCCTGTAGAAACTTCTTGTGAGCCTGAACTTTTAAAATTCTGGCTTTTTCACAAGATTTGGAAAACCAGGGTTTGTTATTGGATTTTTGGGGTTTTTGATGGTGTGTGGAATATAGGTTTCAATGCCCAATTGAATTGATTCAGTAAGTTGATTGCAAATTTGGGAAGGATCACGAGAAGAAAAGCAGATGGAATTCCAGGGGTAAGTGGCGAAGAAGTCCCTTAGGCCATCCCAGTCGGCTGAGTTGTAGTGCCATACGGTGCGTGGTGGCATGTATTCATTTACCTCGGGATGTGCAGGGTAAGATATAGTAACTAAGCCATGATCTGAGCGACCTAGGGGTGCTGTGACAGATGTTTCATAGAGTTCGGGGTTTGTAGTAAGAAAGAGATCTAGGGGATTTGAACTATGATTTGGGACTCTAGGAAAGTAGGTGGGTTTCATAATAAGGTTGGTAGAGAGTTACTGACTGCGAAGATTTCGGCTGCTCTGCCTTGGGGGTCAGTTTTTGAAGAGCCCAGCCAATCCTTATTATGGACATTGAAGTCGCCAAGCACGATTACTTCACATTTTTATTTTTGTTTTAATAGGTAGGTTTCAAAAATAAATAAGGGCAAATACCTACTAAGCTGTTGTAAATATAAGTAAAAAATCCTATTATGTAAGAGTTTGTCTATTAAAATTAACATGAAAAATGTATTTATAAGTTTTACTTACATATTTATAGACAAGATATAACAATGAATTTTACCTATTGTTAATAGTTTATTATAATTAAATAGCTTTTTGTATTATTTTGTTTACAACCGCTTACCTTAAACTATCCCTAATGACTTTCATACACGAATCAAGTAACTTTTCATTCTGTTGCGTTTGCTTCATACTCAGAGACAGGTTCGGTGTACATTGGCGCTATTTGATATAGGTACGATTTCATTGGCTTTCATTTTCTTTGATCTGACGCCAACAAACCGACAAGCTGTGGATCGCAGTGACTCATTCGCCAAACAATTAAATTGAGCGCAAACAAGTATGCTTTACTGTACACATCGTTTTGGCGCGGATCGTGGCCCGGCGGCAACGTTATTTGGCACGAAGCGCAGTTGCAGTCAGACGGGAATTTTTAATGGCCATATCTGGTACTAAAGAGGCGCGGAGCAGGTACGAGCGACTTGTTGCGAGTCTGGACGCACCTTAAGAGGTGTGGTAAAATGCAATATTTGCATGTTTCCTTACATAGGTACTAGGGTGTGCCAAAACATTTTTTTTTCGAGCTCACACAAAAATATCCCGAGGATACCAAAACAAAGCTGCTGTTAAAAGCGCAATTTTAATTTTAACAGGCTTTCCATGGTTCTTTAGGTTTTTTTGTCTAAATAGCATGAAAACCACTTTTAGCTCTACAAGTTGTGGAAAAATTAATTACCAAAAAATTATTAAATTCTTATAAGGAGATAAATTTGGTACGAAAAGATCGATCTCTATCTTAAATATTTAATTTTTTTAACAGCTTCGAATTTAAAATTTTTCAATTTTAGCATTTTTGCTTTTCTTTGCAAAACTATTAGTGTTGGATAAAAACTTATGTGGCAAATTTGTAGTACCCAAATAATGATTTAAAATAGGTTTTCTTTACTTTTTCTATTATTTACCGTAAAGTTTTAGGCTTTTTCTCTAATAAATAATTTTTTTCTTTCTTTTAACACTGTTAAAGAGAGAAAGTAGTTGAAAAATAAGTATTTAAGAGCCTGTAACTTTGTTGTGATTAATGATACGCAAAAGTCGATAGGGACTTTTATATGATTTTAGACCTTTTACAAATTTGCAGTAAATTTTTTGACTTTCACTGATAGTCTTGCAAAAAAATAAAACACAAAACAAAAATGTATAATGCCACGCACTGTAAAAACAAATATTAAAGTTAAAATGGAAAGGGGGTCATGTAGCACCTCGTTTTTAAGGACTTTTGATTCTCTAGTCATCGGCTAATTCATTTACAAGCATTTGAAATTTACCTTTAATTTGTATATCCAGTGCGGTTTTAAAAGTTCTCTCACACATAAGAACAAGATATCGAAGTCGGATAAAATTAAGGTGAAAGGATAATACTTTAACTATTTTTTGGCATGAAAATATTTTTTGTCAGGTGGCCAAGCGCACTAGCAACTTTTTTCCAAATGAAAAGGGGTCTAATGCAGCATCTTGTTTTAACGGTCATTTATTTCTCTACTTAACGCCTACTCTTTGTTTTTTAATATTTACCCATCCATTCCAGAGTTATAAGCTTCCTTAAAATTGCATTGTTTTTACATTATTTAAGCCAAATTTCAAACGATTCTAAGTCTGGAGCGTTAAGTAGAAAATTAAAGAGGTTTTAAAACGGGGTGCTACATAACCCTCCTTTTCATTTAAAGAAGTTGACCAGAATAATTTTTATGCCAAAAGGTTGTTTAAGTTACACCATTTTACCCAAATTTTACCCGACCACGATATTTTGTCCCATTCAAAAGATAAAGGGGGTAGGACTCTTTAATTTCCTCACTGTAGTCTGTAGTATATTAACTAAAAGTGTAATGGATGTTTTTTTGGTTTGTATATTGTCTTTATTTATAATTAAACATCAACCTTTCAAAAAACTGAGACAATAATAATTAAGTTTACTATATTAGTGTTTCTCCTCTAAGCTTTTATAAAGTTTACATAAATATTTTTACAGTAAAAGAATTTTCGCTTGTTTACAACATTAAATGAATTTAAACTAACATATTAGTTGTATCTTTCACAGTTGTTTTTACATCTTTCTGAAATACAACATTTGCAACTTGATGTAGATCATCGATTTATTTTATCCAATATTATTAATAATTCGATGCAAAAACCATCAAAATCGACAGAAAAACGTACACGAATAAGTCATGATTTAAAGTTGCGAATGGTTTTCACTTGTTACAAGCGGTTAGCACCGTTCGCTTTTTAACGCGAGTACTCGCAAATTGTGCGTATGGCCAAAAATGCAAAAAGTGGACTTTTAGTCGATTTGTCAAAAGATGCAAACGATCCCGGCAGATGCGAATGGTCAAGAATATAGCGCCGCAGGCGCCTAAAAACTATTGGCTTTTACAAAATGACGAAAGTCGCTTACGGGCTCTTACTCTATAAAGAAAATTTCGGTAATTTTCTTTTACAGAAAAACTTAGTTTTACCCAGACCAAAGAAATATTTGTTTATTAAATTAAAAACAAATAAACAACATACATTTTTGTCAAGAGCTCATTAAAAACTTTAAATTAGGTTGTAAAAAGCGATTCACGTCAATAAAAATACGGTAATTAAGTCAACTGGTAAATAAATCAACATAAAGTTTATTTTATTGGGTAATTTTCGGATTTATTGCTACAGTATACAGAGTGTACCAACATCATTTAAACACAAAATAATTTCTTTCTTGTGCAATATACAAGAAACTTAAAACATGTATCTATTTTTATTTGTACTCCTAACTTTATTGACAGTATTAGTTAACATACAAGGTATCTTTAAAACAACATTTTTATTATCTTGAATATTTGCTTATGCTGTTAATAAAATAAGTGAATTTAAATATTTCAATTTAAGGTTTTTTGTGTATGTTGTACAGAAGCAAAGTTATTATGTATAATTAGAGTAAGAACACAGTTTTTTCTTTTTGGTTTGTGATAATATAGTTAAAAATTGTTAACAAAAAAAGAAAAAAATACATGTCATAACTAATAAAAACTAGTAAATACTCCTGGGTCAAACATATGTTTTATCAGATATTGCTATTTTATTTAAATTTTATGTTGAGTAAAAATGTATTTTTGCATCCTTATATGCATTATGTAATTAATTTTCCCGAGTTTAAAAACTAAAAAAACACGCTTTTATATGCAACCGAACTAAAAATTAGAAAATAATTTTTCATTACAAAAGTTTGTCACTTCAGAGTAAAAAGCGTGGGGTGCATTTTACTATGTTTTCATAACTTTTCCTCATAGATATTTGCAAATAGAATAATTATAACATTTAATATATTGCACCCCACGCTTTTATTCTGAAGTGACAAACTCTTTGTAATGAAAAATTATTTTCTAATTTTTAGTTCGGTTGCATATAAAAGCGTGTTTTTTAGTTTTTTTAAACTATTATTTATTTTTTCATTTTTTAGTCTGATATATCAATTAGTTTTTTTGAAATAAATGCGCCAGTTTATTCACTAAAAATTCCTTCGCCATTTTGTCAAGAGTATCACAGAGGATCTGTAAAGGAATTTATTTATCCTGGCGGTCCTAATCAGGATAACGGGATACTGTTTTTAAATTATTGCTGTTCCTAAATTCATTAAAAATCAATAATTTTGCGGCAGTGTTTTTATGTTTTTCTAAATTTAAAAGACTATTTAAAACAAATGACACTGTATTATTGCCACTTTTTCTGTTATATAAATGCAAATAAATTAAAGATTGTTTCGTCTTTGAGCCCTGTCTCTCAACTTTTTTTTAGTGGGGTAATATTTGGTTTTAAACTTTATAATCTCGTATTTTTATTTTAAACCAATGACTTACCACCCTTACATTTATGCGACGTTCCGAAAAAACATTATTTACCTACTATTTTCCATTACAAAATAACGATTTGATGCCAAATTTTCATTTGCAGGTGAGTCAATTTTTTGACATGCGTCAATAAAGTTGATTAAGGCGTTTAATTAAATTAAATGTTTTATTTTAATACCTTTAAGTAAATGAATGTAAACCACATTATTCTTGTGTTTTTTAACAATTAATAATAAATAAAATGAATAATACCTAGTAGTAATTGAAAAAAAATGCACACTGACTTTAAAATAAAAATTTCCACGACCCTTTAAAATGAAAGCATAATCTTTAACTGCGAAATGATGAATAATGGATTTTTGGTTCGATACGTCAAGTAAACGTAAAGCGTAAAAAGTTCGTTTCCAAAGTATTAAAAACCTCTCTCAAATAAAACCTTAGATAAATCAATAATTAAGGGGTTAGATGCGGTTACAATTTTTAAAAAATCAATATTTTTTTATTTTATTTTCTTAATGTACATATAATTAAAAATATACACAGAAAATTTCATATCGTTCCGGTGAATGTTTTTAAAGTAACAGGCAAATTTGAAAAGGCTCTTCAGAGTGCTTTTATGTGATTTTCAAACTTTAAACGCATTTACTCAAAATGGTGTTTTTTTAACTCGGTGACTAACATTATTTGAAAACAGGTAGACCGATTAGTCTCCAATTTTATCACAAGCTCCTTAAATATATTTTTTGGTTATTATTTGACGATTTTTTCTTACAAATAAATATTTTTCTTTTATAAACAATTTAAGACCAAAATTTTGGTCAAAAATCGATTTTTTTAATTGAACGTCTTCGCAAAGTTGTTTTTCCTTTGAATAATTACTAGTTTTAACATTACTTTAACGAAATCTGTTTGGTTATTAGTTTCAGAGGATCCAGTTCATAGATATATTGGTCATCGCAAAACATCTTTTTGAGAGGAGCTCCCGGACATTAGCTGTAGCTCTTTCCAAATAAATATTTTTACTATGGTGTACAACTTGGTTGTTAGACAAACGAAAATAAATGCTCTGTTTTGCATGTTGGTTTAAATAACCCCTGCAGTAATTTCTATTTAAAAAATAGTCCTAATAAATCAGTACTAGCCACAGAAGGACTTGGAGATCTTGATAAGCACACACATGAAGTGGGCATCCCATATTGGAAAAATCGTCCTAACAGCCAACGCTGTGTCCTACATGGTATCTCGTGCGTTTAGAAACTTGTCTCCTGAATTCTTGAAAAAATCTATAGTACCTACATTATTTGTACCATACTTGAGTATACGGCACCAGTTTGGAATCCATATTTTATTAAAGACATTCATGCTCTTGAACAAGTACAAAGAAGGATTACTAAATTATCACCTGCCATACAAAGTCTGGGTTATGAGGAAAGTATAATAATATTTAACTTAACTTCCCTTAGAGAACGCAGAACACGTGAAGATCCAATAGAAACCTATAAAATCGTCAATGGTCATTACTCTATATAAATTTTATTAGACTTAATAACGATAGAAGACTTACAGGGTCATCAGTATAAACTCGTGAGTGACCGTTTTGGTATATTGTGTTGAAATGCTTTACCAAATGAATGTGTTAGTATTGGAACAATAAATTCTTTTAAAAATTAGTATGATAAAACTAACTAGAGTAATAGTGTAAACAATCTAGTCAAAAAATAGTGTAGCAAAACAAGTTTAAACGGCAACGCGCCGCGCCGCCTAACTTGGCTCTTAATAATAATATTCTAAATAAAAATCAACAATCTTTTTAAAATAGTATAATACGTCGAAAAATAAAACAACAAATAAACGCATATTTATATTAACCAAAGGCACATCTAATATGGCATCCAGTTTGCTATTAATTTAAGGAATTCTAATTTAAAATGTAAATTCTAAATATGCAGTGACAACAAACTGATAAAATCTCTTAAAATTCTTTCCGGATGCGAAATAACATTTTGTAAGGGTTGAGCGGCGCGACGCGTCTAACCGTGTAAGCAAATTTTCATTAGTTATGGTCGAAAGCGAGTCAGCTTAATATTCCCGCCTGCATTAGCATTTTAAAATACTTGTTTACAATCTGGTCTTATGCTTTTGTATTTAATTTTTTTTTTTATATTTAGATCAGTTTTATTTCTTAAAATAACCAAAAATGTAACATTAGTTTATACCGGGTGTCAACGAATTTATCAGACAAGCTTTAAGGCCTCGGGCATGATAACCAGCGTCAGCGTCTAGCGACTTAAAAACACGCTTTTATATGCAACCGAACTAAAAATTAGAAAATAATTTTTCATTAAAAAAATATTGTCATTTCATAGTAAAAAGCGTGGGGTGCATTTTACTATTTTTTCATAACTTTTCCATCATAGATATTGGCAAATATAATAATTATAACATTTAATATATTAAACACCCCACGCTTTTTACTATGAAATGACAATATTTTTTTAATGAAAAATTATTTTCTAATTTTTAGTTCGGTTGCATATAAAAGCGTGTTTTTTAGTTTTTTTAAACTATTAATTATTTTTCATTTTTTAGTTTTTGCTACTCTTGACAAAATGGCGAAAAAATTTTTTTAGTGAACAAGAGTAGCAAAGTTTGTAATGTTTCCAACAGATTGCAACCCACTAAAAAATTTCTTCTCCATTTAGTAGCAAGTTTGAAATGTTGCCAACAGATGGCAACCCAGTCAAAGTTTGGAATGTTGCCAACAGATGGCAAACCCACTAAAAAATTTCTTCTCCATTGAGTGGCAAAGTTTGAAATATTGCCAACAGATGGCAACCCAGGTGTTGTTTTTATAATATAATGGAATTTTTTTCCTGGCGATTAAAAACAAGATAACGGGATACTTTTGCAGATTATTGCATTGTCATGGGTCATTAATAAGTGTGCAAAGTTTCAAAGAAATCGAATAGCTGGAAGTTGGTTAAAATTAGGCTCAAAGATTCCGTTACATAGATAGCCGATGATGGATAGTTACAACCCAAGTTAATAAAAGACTTCCGGTTTGACCGAAAATGGATTCAATTTTGAATTTTTAAATGAAACACCTTTTATGTTTTAAAAATTTTTGGATTCCTAAACAAATTATAAGTAAGAATGTGATATTTTCAAAAGTTTTTAGGTTCTTCACTTAATTTTTAAAATTGAATTTTCATTAGTCAGATCGAAAGCGAGTCAGCTAAATATTCTGCCTGCATCAGCATTTTAAAAGACTTGTTTACAATCTGGTGTTGTGCTTTTGAATTTAATTTTGGTTTTAATACTAAGATTAGTTTTATTGCTTAAGGACATCCCAAGGAGTACTGCGACCAGAAGTCTCTAGAGGCATCGACACAAGTAGTTGCAATTTTCTTCTTCTTCTATTGTAAAAGAATATATTTGTTTTTAAAAAGTTTTTAGGTTATATATTTACTTTTAAATATTCTAAAAATAAATAACTTTTTAATTAAAGAATGGCAGATTTGTTAAAAAAATAGGTGAAAAATTAATAATATTCCAGACCGAAATATTTGATTGCAAAAAAAATTGCCTTGCAGCAAACTAATGGTATAGTTTCGTTAAGTGCATCCTAACGTCTCAGTGGACAATTTCACACGTATTCTAACGGATGCGGCGGAAGAACACGTAGGAAAGATAACAAATACGTCCAAAAGAAATCCAGTCCCATGGTGGAACGAAAACTGCAAAACAGCTATTAAAGCATACAAACAAGCGCTATCTAAATATAAGAAAAATAAAACTGAGGAAAATATGGTTAACTTCAAAAAACTGCGAGCAAAAGCAAGATTTATTGTTAAAAGAAGCAAAAAAGATTCGTGGATTCAATATGTATCATCTTTAACATCTGATACCCCCGCTTCAGAAGTATGGAAAAAAATTAAAAAAATATCTGGAAAAAACACCTATACACCAATCCGCTCAATAATCAACGATGGCAAAACTATAACTGACAGCCAAGATATCGCAAACCTATTTGCTAAATCCTACAAAGAATATTCCAGCTCAAAAAACCTACCAGAAGCTTTCTATAGGCACAGACAAGTCACTGAACTAATTCCCCTGAATATAAACGACGACAACAGCTCCCCTAAACGCTCTCATAACAAAAGACGAACTATTAAGTAGTCTTAATGACATGAAGAATGGAAGCCCAGGACCAGACGAAATTCCCGTTATATTCCTAACGGAACTACCAGAAAATGGAAAAAATCTTCTATTAAACTTATACAACCAAATTTGGACTCAACATCAATTTCCAATTAGTTGGACAAAAGCAATAGTCATCCCATTACCGAAGGAAGCAGGAGCTCTCAATAGCATCGATAAATCTAGACCAATATCGCTAACGTGCACAATGTGCAAAGGTCTGGAAAAAATTGTAAATAACAGATTATCTTGGTACCTAGAAAGAAAAAACCTTATAGCAGCAGAACAAAGTGCCTTTAGAAAATTAAGATCGGCACAAGATAACATCATAGATCTAGAATCGGAAGTACACGATGCCTTTATTAACAACCAAAAATGTATCGCTATATTCTTTGACATTAAAAAAGCATACGATACAGCCTGGCGATACCAAATATTACAGCAACTAGTTTCCTGGAACATCAATGGAAATATGTTAAAATTTATCCAGAATCTTCTCCAAGAAAGAAGCTTTCAAGTTAGGATTAATGAGTCTTTATCAGAGCAGACGACTTTAGAAAACGGTATCCCGCAAGGCTCTGTCCTCAGCACCACACTATTTCTAGCTGCAATAAATAGCGTCACTAGTTACATCACAACTCCAGTTAAATGCAAACTCTACGCCGATGATTTAGTTCTGATTATTAAAGGAAAAAGTCTAGAATCCATGCGCAATATTTTACAACAAAACCTTAGAAACCTAGAAGAATGGTCACAAAAGACAGGCTTTCAATTCTCCACAACAAAAACAAAATGCATTTATTTTTCAAAGTCTACCGAAAACATTACACCGCTATTAAGGATTTATGGCCAGACGCTAAAATTTTATGATAAAGTCAAATTTCTCGGAGTGATATTTGACGAAAAACTCACATGGAAACCTCATATCCAAAACCTTGTATCAACATGCAGAACGGGTTTAAATATTTTGAAGGTTTTAACCACCAGATCATGGGGAGCAGACACTAACACACTCTTAAAGGTATACAGAGCTCTTATTAGATCCCGCATCGATTATGGCGCGGCTGCCTATGACTCAGCTACAAACTCTGTCCTAAAACTCCTCGATCCTATCCATAATTCAGCAATTCGCCTTGCACTCGGCGCTTTTTGCACCAGTCCTGTGAATAGCATTCTTTGTGAAGCTGCAGAACCTCCGCTAAGACTCCGGAGAGCATTTTTGTCTCTTTCATATGCCACATCCGTAAGCGCTAACCCCAAAAACCCAAGCCTACGCAATACTTTCGCCTCACGCTATACCAACATCTACAATAGCAAATCCCGTTCTCGTCCAGCGTTTTATGAGCGTATAAACCGTTACCAACAAAAATTTCACATACAATTTCCCAAATTTTTTCAACAAGATCCTTTTATGCCGCCTCCGTGGACTATTACAAAACCATGTTGTATTACTAGATTAGAACAATACAATAAGCATGACACACCCCCAATTCTGATAAAGGCCGAATTTCTATCCATATTAAACAATCTACCCAAGGGAGATACAATATACACAGATGCATCTAAGTCGTTACAAAGTACCAGCGCTGCCGTAGTTACCCAAAAAAGCACACTTACTTTCATTATGAGCAAATACACGAGTATTTATACAGCAGAATTGTATGCCATTCTCCAAGCTCTCATGTTCGTAGAACAAAGCGACAACCAGTTCTCAGCTATTATCTCCGACTCCCTTAGCTCTATAACAGCTATTCAAAATGCTTTCTCAAATCATCCTCTAGTACAAAGAGTCTACAGAGTTCTTTCCAAGATACAAGCGGCACATAGAGAAGTGGTTCTTATATGGGTACCATCACATATAGGAATAGACGGCAATGAACAGGCAGATAAAGCAGCCCGGTCTGCTAAAGATAATGCTGACTCTATAATTGTGCCTAATACACTAAGAGAAGACTTTAAAAGTTTCATCAAAAACCAAATATTGTGTTCATGGCAAGAGGAGTGGGAGTCTGCGACGTCGTTGCTACGGGAGTGTAAGACTAGTGTAAAACCGCGGCAGTGTAACCTAACTAATCGAAAGGAACAAGTAACCATAAATCGCCTCCGCATAGGTCACACAAACCTTACACATAGTTACCTTTTATCGAAGAGAACCGGCCGGTATGTGAACTGTGTGCAGTACCCCTAACTGTAAAACATATTTTAATGGAATGTTCAAAATTTACAGCAGAAAGACTTAAATATAAATTTAAAAACTCCCTTCAGGACATCTTAAACAACAACTTAACAGATACTATAAACTTTATTAAAGATTGTGGTTTGTTTAAGTCGATTTAAAGACATACCAGAACACAGTGTACTAAAATAAAATTAAACTAATTTACTGTTGATGTGCAAATAACCCTACGCGGTTGAAGCACTTTCTAATACAACTTATGTATTAACTAGTTTTACACTAACCTCAAAATTTTCTAGAAAAGTAGAAAACAAAAACAGTTTCTTTATTTCATCTTTTACAGAAATAGCTAAAATAAACAATTGTGCATATTTAAACGTTATATTTTATTTTGAAACATTTTTTCATATTAAAATTTTCGATATTGTAAGAAATAGTACTTTCCTCAAAAGCAAAGTTTTAGTGACTAATATAAAAATAGAAATAAAACAATGTAGCAAATTGATTTTTCCGTGTCTAACTATTTTTTTTAAATGGTAACCCTTTTAGACAAGTACTTTTGAATAAAGGATTTTTCGACAAATCTATCAATATCAATATATTTGCGATCTGATTCAAAAATAAAATCATAAATAAAAGATTGGAGCCACCTAGATGCAATACTACAAACGACTCTCAAAAAATTACCATTAAGAATTGTCTTGGAAATCCAAAAGTGTCAAAATGTACAGGGTGTTCCACTTAAAAATTTAAAATTTGGAGTCATTTTCGGTTAAACTGGAAGTAATTAAAAGTAAGAAATACGCAAAAACTCTTTTCTTTTTATACTATTTACCTATATCAATTCTCATTTTGATATATCCAATACTCTAGAAGTTATGGCTTGTCTAATAGATTCGTTGAAACCCGGCATTTGTTTAAAATATGAAAATGGAAATAATTTACTAAGAGCAATATTAAACAAATTTAACTCAACCAAAAACATAAATGATAAAAAGCTGGGTTTAATACTAAAATTACGCTTGGCTGTGAGCTTTCAGCCGCAAGAATGGAGATTTAAATGAGTGCTAAATTCTGTACAAAATCCAAATACGTATGTATGAGATCTCAGAGTAGGCTAGATTTGACTTGCCCAGTTTTCATTGCATTAGTAATTATTTTATAAAGTTATTAAACTAATTTAAAAATATATTTTTAATTCTAATCAAACGGGCCAAGTCAAATCTAACCTACTTTAGGGATCTCACATATATTTGGATTTTGTACCAGGACTTGGCACTTATTTAGATCTCCATTTTTTTTTGTGGCGGAACAGTCAGCCATGATTTTAGTATTAAACTTGGTCTCACCTTTTTGTAAGATATTATTACTTTTGTAATAAAAACTAGGCAAGTATTGGGATTAATTTTTTTGTAATTTCGCTGCATAGTTTTTTTAATTCTATTTTCATGAAAATTAGAAATATTAGTGCGCATTGCCTATTCATTATCTGCTACCCTTGTAACACGCTTCCTGTTTAGGCTTAATAATATCATGCTAAATTTTTTAAAAATCATGGTTATAAATTAAAATAGTAGACAAATTCATAACGATCTCGAGAAATAGTTTATCTTTGCGCTGCGCGCCTTGGTAAACCGTCCTTATTCCTTGACAGTTATGAATCACTTCGGTATGTAATGTGCTATGAAAAACACCGATATAACATTTTTTTCCGAATAAGTTAGAAAGTTTTATTTTAAATTAGGCACAATATTTTTAAATATTATTTTTACAAAAACAAACAGGGGGTATATTTGTCCAATTACCCTCAAAAAACTCTTAAAGTTTAGTCATTTATACCGCCTAAAACGATTCATCACCGTTAGCGTTTCAAATCTTTCAGTATCTAATGATCCGTTAGACAAAACTGGCTTCAACTTCAATTTAAAACTCGTTATCAAAAAGTAAGGGTAGCATTAAAAGCGACTTAACCGATCTGGGCATAATTACGGCTCTCTGCTTTATCTTTTTCGTATTTTTATATAAAACATTTTCTTTTTGTATTAAAAAAATGTTCTGTAACCTTTTTAATATACAAATTGAGGAGCGAAAATGCAAAAACCAATAAATCTATCTTTGGTTCTTTTGAGATAAATGACAAAATATTTTGTACAGCGATCCCATCAGAACTTTAAAATTGTTTTTAATAATACTACTTACTTGGCGGGAGCGGTGATTACGAATTTAAATTTTTATTTTGGCGGAAACGTTTCGTTTTCGAGATGTCCATCATCAGACTAAAAATATAGGCTAATCCTATTTTTACTATATTCCCCCTTCTTTGTGCACATAATTCTTGATTTAAAGATAAAATGGCACACTATATTTGATTTTTACCTTTTAAAACCCCGTTTTACAACGTATTTTACATTATTTTTGCATTAAATTGCATAGCTTTAATTTGAATCATTTCAATCTCAGTTTGCCATGAAACCCTATGTGTATGTATGGTTGCGGCATTATCAAAGTAAAGCTGTGCCATTTATTTAATGCAAAGTAATGTAAAAACATAAAAACACGGGGTTTTAAAAATTGAAAATAAAATATTGTCTGACACAGAATTAAATCAAGAATTGTGTTTTTCCAAAACTACGTTTAAAAATTCCAAAATTTCAGGGCTAATATTTGTCCTCTTGTAACATTTATCCTGAGACCCATTGCATAGAGAAAACTTTTTTATTTTTATATCTTTAATACTTATATTCGTGATAAAAATTTATGTATATGCCTAAACTCACAAAACAATAATCAAAGTTTAAATAAATCCTAACGTATACGAAGCATATATAAAATTTAAAAATTAAGCATAGGAAAGAATTAAATTTTCTTTTAAAATTAAAACAAAATATAGTTTAAAAATCTTATTTTAAATTAATAATTATGTCGCAATTAAACAAATTGAAAATCGTAAATAAAACATACTTTTAGAGCTTATCCCGTAAACAAATAAGATCAAACTAAATTAGGTGTTAATAATCCCTAAAACTTGTTATTTTGAAAAAATATTAAGTATTTGTTATTCATTGTCATTGTCATTGTATTTAAATATGTTTTAAAACCTTAAAATAACAAACCTAAATTTACGTTTTCTTTGGTTCGGTATTTTGTAAAATAATTAAATTTAAGTGAACAAAAACACATTTATTGTTCTTTTTAAGTAATTTAGGTATCAGAAACGAATGGTTTAAACGAACAAACAAGGAACAATTTAAAATATGGCTTAAATATTGTAAAAACAGTAATGAAATTGGCATGCAAGTCTGGAACTCCTAAGCCGATTTTTAAAAACAAAGTGGCGTTAAGTAGAAAATAAAAGAGACTTTTAAACCAAGGTGCTACATGACTCCTTTTTCTATTTGAGAAAAAAGTTGCTGGTGTCCCCTTGAGACTAGACCACGTGCCCAAAATTATTTTAATGGCAAAAATTAGCCTTCTGTGATGCCTTCTTACACCACATTTTACCTAATCTCGAAAATTGTGTGTACGCATTGCAGTAAACTATCCAGCTGTTGCAACTCTAGAACGACTAATGAGTTGAAAAATGAACAGACTTTAAAACAAGGTGCTATATAAGTGATACTGATTTTAATTTTAATTGTTCCCCGCCTTTTTAAACAAACGTTTCACCAAAATAACTTGAAATTGGTTATAACTAAAGGTCGGAGATATATATATTATATATATATATATATATATATATATATATATATATATATATATATATATATATATATATATATATATATATATATATATATATATATGAGTGGCCACCATATTTGACACGGTCAAGCTCGATAAGCATGGAGGTCTTGCAATAGTGGGCTTTTACAGGTCGGATAAGTCATCAGTATGTAATATTTTTAAGTCTATGCAGGGTGTTCAAAGTGTGACTAAAGTTTAATTTTAATGGAACACTATTATGCAGCTTTAGATTCTACTTAGAATTAACTTCACCCTATTGTTAGTATAGTATAGTAGTAGGGACTTTACATTGTTACAATAAAATTAAATTGTTAATACTCCCTGCATTTTGTAAAACAAACATCACAAAAACAAATAAAATTAGACAATTGGTACTATTAACAAACTTAAATTATTTTTTATGTAGAATATATATATATATATATATATATATATATATATATATATATATATATATATATATATTTCTATATATATATATATATATATATATATATATATATATATATATTATATATATATATATATATAAATATATATATATATATAAATATATATATATATATATATATATATATATATATATTCTACATAAAAAAATAATTTAAGTTTGTTAATAGTACCAATTGTCTAATTTTATTTGTTTTTGTGATATTTGATTTTTTTACAAAATGCAGGGGTGCCATTAAATTAATTTTATTTTAACAATATAAAGTCCCTACTACTATACTATACTATAAATAAAGTTAAGTTATTTTTTAAAGTAGAATCTAAAACCGTCATAAAATATAGGGTGTTCCATTAAAAAAATTAAACTTTGATACGTCACACTTTTTGAGACACCCTGTATAGACTAAAATAATTTTATACTGTGGTCTTATCCGACCTGTATAAGTTCCACTATTTACTTTTTTAAAAACCTCATGGTTATCCAGCTACAGACCGTGTCAAATATGGTGGGCCACCCTGTATATATATATATGCATTACTTGCATATTTTGTCAATTTTATTCCAAATTAATATTGGTCCAAAATTATTATACGGTAGGCATATTTTTATGTGTTTGGAGTTATAAAAAAAAAAATATTTGGACAAAAATTTTCCTAGGCATATATTATTGCTCTTATAAAAATAAATGCAAAAACAACAGCCTTTACAAGCAAATCTATATTATCTCCGAATGACTAATTGTGTTTTGTTTATGTTCTTGTACCAGCGTAAATTAAACATTGAGCTGTATCCAATACTTGGATAAAGCATATATTCGTTTCATGACGTTACCCACTATTTAGTTATACCTGCTTTTCAAACTGTTTTTATCTTGACTATTAATCCATCTTTTTATTTTTATTTTTTTGAAGATTGAAGTATTGTGTGGAAATAGTGATTTATTATTTTGTCTTAAAATATCTAAAGTGGCAAAAACGTCTTTATAGATTTAAAATTACCCAAAGTTAGAATTTAGCTAAGAAAAAGTATTTTTGAAACAATATGGTAAATTTTATACACTTTTAATAGTTATACAGAATTTCGGGTTAGATAATTGTTAACTTTTATTTTTTTTATTTCTTTACACTTTCACCTTAAGCACCGAGTGCGCTTCTTTACCTTATTCTTCTATAATAATAAATTAAAAAATATTGCATATCAGTGTCCATATTTGGTAAAAAAATGTTTATAACTGCATATTTTAAAGGCAAAGAAAGCATATACAGGATGTCATTAAAATACTTTATTATATTAAAATGGGTTACTCCTTAGGCACTGTAAAGATACACTCAGTACTTTTAATTCAAACATAAGAAAAAAATAAGTAAGGGTTAATATACCTTCTAATGAGAAATAGGCTTGAAATGTCCTCTGTTAGCTTTTAAACATTATTATCTTACACGCGAATAAATATTTTTATTGTTTATGATTTGCTTTGCAGATTAATTTTGCAACTTACACTTTTATAAAATAGACACAGTTGTAACTTTTTTTTAATTCCCCTTATACTTGCGTTTAAAGAAGACACACTAGGTTTGTTTCAGCACGCCTTATTTTTTCGTTCCAGCAGAAAACTGTTGCCAACATTTTTGACTAATGTTTGTAACAATTTCTGCGTTTTACGATTGTTGCTAACATGTTTCCAACATTCTGCTGGAACAAACCTACTATTTTCTTAAAACACTTTCGAGACCATTACTCCTAGCGACTCCCAGAAAACAAACTAAAA
>JACEGR010005543.1:0-71716 GCA_014170235.1 Listronotus bonariensis
AAAAAAAGATTGTTGTCAAAAACTGTTAGTCGCGGAAATGGACCTCTTAATAACAATAACACAGGCCCACAAAAATAAGTGGTGTGTGCTGGTGTCGGAACCCCCTAGTCGGGCGTATTTTTTCCCGCTGAACACGAATATTAAGTCAAAACTGGAGGTCAAACTGCAAAAAACCGAATTGCGGGGGCCAGGGGCACTAGTTTTTATTATTATTATTGAAAGGGGGCTTACAACCATTTGAAATTTGGCCTAAATACCTATGGTTTTAATGGTATTGGCTTGTAAGTCTGGAACGGCTGGGCCGATTGTTGAAAACTAAGTGGCGTTAAATAGAGTATTAAAGGGCCTCTAAAATGAGGTGCTACATAACCCCCTTTTATTTAAAAACATTGTTAGTGCCCCCTGGCCTCCGCAATTAAATTTTTTGCAGTTTGACCTCCAGTTTTGACTTCAGATGAGTTCAGCGAGAAAAATACGCCCGACTAGGTGGGTCCAACAACCAGCACACGCCACTTTTTTATGGGCCTGCGTAATATTAAGGGTTCAAACATTAACGAATTTTTTTATTTTGACCAATATTTTCGATATATTAAAAAAAGTCCTAATTTTTGTTGGCCCAGTCTAGTATACATACATTGATATTGTGTGAGGGGAAAAAGTTTATTGCAGGGTTGGTTAGGGGTTAATTATTAGCTTCCTGTACATTTTACCAAAAAATGCAAGAAAATTTTCGAAAAGAAATGACAATCCCTCGTACTTAGTTTCAAAAATTTTAATAAGCGGCACCTGTAAAATAAATACTGTCACTGACATAAAGAAAAGCGTAATAAATCAGTGACATTCATAACATTGTTTGCTGGTGGCTGTTGTCCGTTGTGGTTTCACCTGAACCGAAAATTTGGTAATTTTGCAATTACATTTAATTAAATTATTTAAGATTCGCTTATTAAAATTTTTTGAAACTTGGCACGAGGGTTTGTCAGATTGGTCTCTTCAAAAGTGTCTTACATTTTTTCTGTAAAATGTACAGAAGAGCCAATAAAATTTGCTAGGGATTTCCCAAGGTTAGTTAATATTTATACTGGGAATAGGTTACGACACGTCCTCAACTTTTAGGCGGATTGAGGTCGGGGACGCAAGGAAGGGCACCCCACAAAGAATAGTTGGCAAGACTGGGTAAAATCAAAGATGATCAATCCAGTGGCGTCTAGAATTTGCTCATTTCATTTTGCATTGTTTTGAAAGTGATATTTGTTGAAAAATGTGATTCCAAATGTTTTTCATTTAAAGTGAAAGAATTTACAAGTTAATAATAATTAAAAACTATTGTGTAAAAGGTCATCACACGTTAAAGCAATATGGCCGACTTTGGGGATTTCCTATGTTCCGCTCAGAATTAGTTGTAAATGTATAACTTTTAAAAGTTTTTAGTGGTGGTGCGCTAAACACCTTGAATGGTGCGAAATATTAACCAGAGTCGGTCTATAAAGGGTCGCGACATTCCGCCATATTGGTGTTGGTTGTGTTCACGTCACGTAGACCATCACACATCTTTTAATAAACATTACTTTCAAAACAATGAAAAACGAAATGCTTAAACTCTAGACGCCACTGGATTAATCATCAGCTGTCGAAATATAGTGACTTTACCCACTCTGGCCAACTTTTCCCTGTTCCATGCCCTTCCTTGCGTTGTTTGTCGCAACCAGAGTCCCTTGATATGTATAGGGTCGCGACATTAGGCCATATTGGTTTGACGTGTGTTGACCCCAATCAGCACAGTACGTACAAAGTATGTACCTTTACATCCATTTTACGTCGTTACGTCCAGGGGTCTAAATTGTACGTCTTATGTACATATCGTTACTGTACGTACTTTAAAGTACATACATAAGACGTACATTTTAGAACCATTTTACGTCTTATGTATGTAATTTAAAGTACGTACATAAGACGTAGTAGAGATACGTACATAAGACGTACAATTTAGATCCCTGGACGTAACGACGTAAAATGGATGTAAAAGACGTACATTTTAGAACCTTTACGTCTTATGTATGTACTTTAAAGTATACAGGTTCAGTAAATAACATAACATATAGGCAATGTGAGGAAAAAAGACAATCGAACTAAATCCCGGCATGTAAACATGCGTGACTAATAGTGCTTGTTTTTTATTCTATTGCTTGCCGATGAAGCAAACAGCGTTGCTCATATTGTATACATAAGACGTACATTTTAGAACCTTTTACGTCGTTACGTCCAGGGATCTAAATTGAACATCGTATGTACCTGTCTGTAATACGTCTTATGTATGTACTTTAAGAAACAACTTATATCCGTACATTTACATCTTATATATACAGTGTGTCTACGTAAGTTGGCGTCAAATGGGATTTTTTTTATTATTTATTTGGGAAAAGTTATACATTTGCAATAATTCTGAGCGGAACATGGGAAGTCCAGAAAGTCAGCCATAATGCTTTAACGGATGACTTACACAATAGTTTTTAATTATTATTAAGTTGTAAATTCTTTTACTTTAAATGAAAAACATTTGGAATTACATCTTTCAACAAATATCACTTTCAAAACAATGCAAAATGAAATGCGCAAATTCTAGACGCCACTGGATTGATCATCAGCTTTGATTTTACCCAGTCTTGCCAACTTTTCTTTGGAAGTGCCCTTCCTTGCGTCCCCGACCTCAATCCGCCTAAAAGTTGAGGACGTGTCGCAACCTATTCCCAGTATAAATATTAACTGTCCTTGGCAAACTTCTAGCAGAAGTAATTATTGGCTCTTCTGTACATTTACAGAAAAAATGTAAGACACTTTTGAAAGAGACCAATCTGACATGACCCGTGCCAAAGGCTTCAAAATATTTTAATAAGCGAAATCTTGAATCATTCAATTAAATGTAATTGCAAAATTACCAACTTTTCGGTCCAGGTGAAACCACAACGGACAGCAGCCCCTGTGCAGACAATACATAATTTTCTTCAGTTACTGACTGTCACTGATTTATTGGACGCTTTTCTTTATGTCAGTGACAGTATTTATTTTACAGGTGCCGCTTAATAAAATTTTTTGAAACTAAGTACGAGGATTGTCATTTCTTTTCGAAAATTTTTCTTGTGCATTTTTTTTGGTAAAAATGTACAGGGAAGCCAATAATTAACCCCCTAACCAACCTCCTGCAATAAACTTTTCCCCCCCTCATCACCCCCCACAGGTATGGTATATGGTGGTATGGTAGGTAATCGTGGAGACATGTTTACACTTTTATGCTAAAATCTTTGCAACCTATTTAGAATGTCCTTAAAAAAACATATTTCGTTTAATAAATATGTATATTGTTTGGCGATTGATAGATGTTTTAGTTTGGGGTATAAAAAATAAATAAATAGTAGATATAATCTCCATTTTGTCTACGGCCGACAGTAAGCTTAGTGCATATAGCTTGGAGCTGAGATATAATGAAAATTCGACATAAGTTTTAGATTTCCATGGGTATCTATAGCCACCGCGGCTTCAAAAAGCTTGGAATTCTTTTCCGAGCCAAAAAGTATTTTTCTCCTTCCAATTTATACACTTTGTATGTGTCCCAAATTCGACCCTCTCTGGAATATTGTTCTCATGTCTGGGGAATGGCATCCCCTACAACCCTCAGCATTCTTGATGCCATTTAAAGAAGGGCTGTTCGTCTTATTAATGATCCTTTACTTACTCAAAGACTTCTTTCTCTTGCCCATCGTCGAGCTGTGGGCGATCTATCGCTCTTTTATAGATACTTTCATGGCTTCTGCTCCGACGAATTCTCCAGTATAGTCCCTCCTCTTGCAGTTCCCAACAGAGAAACTCGTGGTGCCGCGCGTATGCATCCCTATACAGTTCAATTGGACAGGCCCCGAACTTCCCATTTCGTTCGATCTTTTATCCCTAGAGTTTCTTGACTATGGAACCTGCTGCCAGCGGAGGTCTTTCCTTCCCCCCCAAATCTTCAAGTTTTTAAGTCCCGTGTTAACAAACTTTCTCTTACCCTGCTTAAGACACCCACGGTACGTTAGTATTTAGGCTTTCAGCCTTCGTGGATTGTCCAAAGATAAAAAAATATATGTCCAAAACTATATTTCATAAAGCTCTTTGAAATACTTTTTTAGGGTTGATATAATACACAGGGTTTTTCATTTTAACAAATACTAGTTTACTGTGAAACTCCTGAGGATGGCCATATCTCCACAACTATTAATAATAGGATATATCTTTATTATTGAATATATGATGTCGGGTAAAATGTAAAGTAGTAGATTTTTTTGCTGATTAACATGCTGCCAACAGAAAAACAATTGAACATCAGGTTTTTGATTTATTGCAAAAAATTTACTGTTTCTAAATAAAACACCATTTATATTAATCGCCATTTGAAAGATCCATCAAATAGCTTTAAAAAAAGTCCACATGTGATATATGCAATTTTTAATAGGTTCGGAATTATGGCTCATATTGTTTTATATCACCATTCGAAAGATCTATCAAAGAGCTTTAAAAAAAAGTTTTCATGTGATTTATCCAGTTTTTTAGCAGTTTCGGAAATATGACCATCCTCAGGAATTTAATAGTAAACTGGTATTTTTGTAATAAAACACTCTGTGTAAGGCATCATTATTAAATAGATTTATTAAAATATATTAAGGAGCTTTAAAAAATACCACATTTGACAGGTTTAGCTCCTATAATTTTGGAAGGCCATTCAAACCTAGAAAATAGTAAAAATAATGGTAATTTTAAGACACTAAACTTTGTGCTGTACAGGGTGAGTCATCGATAGAGCAAAGTAGATTTATACGAAAACGGTTAAAAATTTTAACAGGATTTTTTTAGTGATATGTAACACAAAGTATTGCATATTTCTAAAATATTTGGGTGTGTACAGAGTGCCCCAAAAAATTATAGCGAACAAAAATTGATTTTTTAAACAGAACGCCCTATATTTTATTACATATTTTGAGTCTACATAAAATTCTTAGCATCTATTCCTATACCTAAAGTTAATAGTTTGGGAGTTATAAACAATTGAAAATCGGAATTTTTTATCTTTGACCATTTACTGAGCAAAAACAGTTCACACACCAAAATATTTTAGAAATATGCAATACTTTGTGTTACATATCACTAAAAAAATCCTGTTAAAAAATTTTACCGTTTTCGTATAAATCTACTTTGCTCTTATCGATGACTCACCCTGTATATATAATGGAAATTTAACATAATTTTCAGATTTGGATGGCCATATTTTCAAAACTATAAGAGATAGATACAGTGGTGGACAAAAGTATGGAAAGATTATTATTTTGTACATTTATTGAACACACCACGTATATAAAAATTCTTATATTTATATCTGAAATTAGGATAAGGATAAACAACTTTTAACATTGTTGCTGCTTATCTCTGGCTATTTTTTCTCTCGCGTTATCAGCATTCTTGGTTTGCTGCTGGACAAAAAGTATGGAAAGATTTTTTTTCACATCAATATAAATACAAGCTATTTGTATATTTCAGTTTTAGTTTGCATATTCTGCTTATAACTACTTTCTAACAATGGGAAAAAATAAATATTTTTCCGATGATTTGCGCAATAAGGTTGTGGAGTTTAAAAATCAAGGCCTGAAACAGTGCATTATTGCAAAAAATTAGGAATAACGGAAGGCGCAGTTTCTAAAATATTAAGAAAATTTCAGTTAGTGGGTAGTGTGAAGAGTGCTCCAAAACCGGGCGACCCAGAAAAACCAATTCCAGAATAGATAAAGTCATTAAACGAATATCAATATCAGATCCAAGAAGACCATCGACGAAAATAAAAGACGAAATATGCCGACATTATAACGTAGATGTATCGGACCGTACTGTGAGGCGTCGATTATGCGAAGCTGGACTTCTAGGAAGAGTTGCAGTTAAGAAACCCCTGCTTTCAAAGAAAAATCGCAAGGCCCGAATTAGGTTTGCTCAACAACATCTAAATTGGACTGCTCAAAAGTGGAATACTGTTCTCTGGAGTGACGAGAGCAAGTTTAATATTTTTGGTTCGGATGGAAGAACATATGTGAGAAGACCAGTAGGAAAAAGATATGATGTTAAGTACCAAATACCAACGGTGAAGCATGGCGGTGGTAACGTGATGGTCTGGGGATGTTTTTCCCGGTCTGGTACGGGACCAATAATAAAAATAGATGGGAAAATGGACCGATTTATGTATAAAGATATCCTAGAGAATACAATGCTGCCATACGCCGAAGAAGAAATGCCACTTACCTGGCGATTTCAACAAGATAATGATCCGAAACATTCTTCACGGTTCGTAAAAACTGGTTTCTGGATCAAAGTGTGGATGTATTAGAATGGCTATCGCAGTCACCCGATCTGAATCCCATAGAACATCTCTGGGAACATCTAGAGCGAAAAATCAGACAAAGAAGTATCCATAATAAAAATGAATTATGGGAGGCCTTGCAAGACGAATGGAACAGAATTCCTGTTGAAGTTTGCCAAAACCTGGTTGACTCAATGAGTAGAAGATGTCGGGATGTAATTAAAGCAAAAGGTTATGCCACTAAATACTAAATTTAGATTAATTTTTTTCATATTTTGGATTATTAATTTTTTCTTTCCATACTTTTGTCCACTGGAATAGTAACGTTTTTAAGTTAAACTTTTAATAAATGTACGGATAACTTAAATTATTTTTGTTTGTGTTTTATTTTTTACCAAGGGTCTTGACTGTGGGGCAAACATATCTAACATTCTCTTGGAATAAAAGTGAATAGACTTTTAAAAATCTTTCCATACTTTTGTCCACCACTGTATATCAAATATATTTTTTAAAGTTCTTTAAAATATCTATTTAATGTTGATGTAATATACAGGGTGTTTTATTTTAAAAATGTCAGTTTAATATCCAATTTCTGAGGATGTCCATATTTAACTAGTAAAAATTGGATATATCACATGTGGACTTTTTTAAAGTTCTTTGATAGATCTTTCAAATGGTGATATAAAACAAAATGAGCCATAATTCCGAACCTATTAAAAACTGTATATATCACATGTGGACTTTTTTAAAAGCTAATATTCATGGTGTTCCATTAGATAAAAGTAATTTTTTTGTAATAAAACAAAAACCCGATAATTAATTGTTGTTTCTGTTGGCAGCACCGGAAAAAAAATACTACTTTCGGCCATGTTGTTCAGTGCCGGAGATATACAGTTTATTGTATTAGTAGAACAAACCGCCTTCATAAACAATAACATCACAAAATAAAAACCCTTTTACGCCTAAATACAAAAATTAAAACATCTTTCGCAAACTTTTTTGCTTAGAATAATGCAAGGAATCATCTCTTTAAGTTACGAACGTATACTATACCGATGTATAGTCTGTTTAAAGTTTTATGCTATGTCGGTATGATCAACTAATAAAATAAACCTTTAAAAATAAGAATATCTCTTGCAATAAAATGATTAACCACAATTTAGGGAAGTCAAAGGTACAGTGTCGAATTATTACTTTTACAATAAGACCCTGCTCTCCCGGCTACCGTTAATCGTTTTATTGGTCGTTTTTAGGGGTTATTTTTATTAGTAGGCTATGCCGACGGAGCCTATTTCGCCGAAAACTATATACTGAATTATCACGTCAGAGCCTAAAATATCTGGAAGGAGTATTTTGACTCCAAAAGATATAAAAAGGATCGCTCCCGGAAATATTTCCAGCTTCGCGAATAGTTTTGAAATCGAGAAGATTAACTAATGTGGGGTATCCACAAAAGATCTTTTTAGGTCGAAGTGAAAGAAGGGTTAGGTTTGTGATCAGAGCGAGCAAAACCTCGGAGCACATGAATGGTTCTTGAGCCTTGATATGAATACATTAATAAAAGGTAAAACTCTAAAATTCTTTGGGCATATGACTCATCAATGACAGTGAAAATAAATAAATAAATAAATAATAACCTGTAAGAATTCGGCTACCATGGTTGGTTATTTAAAAATTACGGAGTCTCCAAAAAGAATACCCCGGGCCCGACCAAGACGGCGACACGTGTTTCGTCTTCGTTAAAACTTGTCATAGCCGCTTCAGGTCGTAGACACCTTGATGATGCCCCGATTGACTATAAATATCCTTTCTGTATCCCAGAACTAACAAGTATAGACAACCGATGCCATCTCACCAAGAAATTTAAAAACAACCAGCCATGGCATCGAGAGGTTAAAGGTGGTAGGTAAAAATGCGCCATCTAGTTGTACATGGCAAAAGTTAGGTATGCAACATACTGTTATGCCAACAAACCTTATGGAAACTGGCCGCACATCAGTCTGCGGGTTTGCAGAATTTGGATGAGTAGTTTTGCCAAATCCAGGTAGGTGGCGTACAGCAGCGATTGAATATATGATAAAATCATATAGAAAGCAGTATTTCTCACCCAAACTGCGATATAATATAAAAATGAATGGTTCTTGAGCCTTAATATGAATACATTAATAAAAGGTAGGGTTATAGTCAATCGGGTCATCATCAAGGTGTCTACGACCTGAAGCGGCTATGACAAAGTCTTAACGAAGACGAAACACGTGTTGCCGTCTTGGTCGGGCCCGGGGTATTCCATTTTCTTTTGGAGACTCCGTAATTTTTAAAAACCAACCATGGTAGCCAAATTCTTACAGGTTATTATTTATTTATATATCTGAAAGGAGTATTTTTGACTCCAGAAGGTATAAAAACGCTAGCTCCCCGACATATTCCAGCTTTGCGGAACCTTTGGGAATCGAGGGGATTAACTAATGTAGGGTATCCACAAAGATCTTTTAGGTCGAAGTGGAAGAAGGGTTAGTTTTGTGATCGATCAAATTATAACTTATTGCAGTACAATATCAGAAATAACAAAATGTCACATAACACTGTCATCCACTGACGTCTTCAACTATTTGTAGGTTTTGTTTGGTTAAATACCAAAATCACGAACGAAATTCATTTGTCGAATGGGTCCACTCGAAAATGTCGAATACAAAATTTCGAAAGTGACATTCGAGAATACCGATTTACGATAAGCATGATTTTTATAGACATTCCATTGATCTCGCATACGAGATAATGTATTTGTGATTCAAGAATAGACCTACTGAGGCTAAAATATCTGAAAGGAGTATTCTTAACTCAGAGAGAGAAAAGATCGCTCCCCGAAATATTTCCGCGGACTCTTTGTTTGACCTCCGGACAGTGCGGACGTGCGTAGAGGACTACAAAGCCATTCCCGGAGTGGCGGTTAGAGGTACCGTACGAACATGGTACCTTCGGGGATCAAGGAAAGATTCAAGCTAAATTGACGGCATCTTTCTTCTGTGAGCGAAGATTCCAATAAGCTGATGGTATCCTATTTGGTGGTGAACACGAGGTATTTTTCAAATGGCGGGAAATAGATGGGCGTGCCATGGGAACTGTCAGTAGTGAAAGTGAAGGTTATACGTAACACCAGTAGCAGGTCTTGGTTTGACAGCCGACAATTTATGCATTGCATCGATTGTAGAATTATTTGTTTTCTTTTTGGAATTTCTGGGAGCTACGAGCTCGATTATCCAGATTTTCCGCCGACGAAGCCCTGGAAAGCATAGTCCGGAAGGGGGAGAGTGGTGGATTGGACCTAAAGGGACCAAAACCAAGAAAAAATAGAGAGAGAGAGAAAGAGAGAGAAATATTTCCACACAAAGCTTGGGAATCGAGGGGATTAACTAATGTAGGGTATCTACAGAAGATGTTTATAGGTCAAAGTAGAAGGGGTAGCTTAAGCCAATAGATGGGCGTGCCATGGGAACTGTCAGTAGTGAAAGTGAAGGTTATACGTAACACCAGTAGCAAGTCTTGGTTTGATAGCCGACAATTTATGCATTGCATCGATTGTAAAATTATTTTTGTTTTCTTTTTTTTTTCTCTGGAGAAACCACGAAGGCTAAAAGCCTAAATACTAACGTACCGTGGGTGTCTTTAGAATTTCTGGGAGCTACGAGCTCGATTATCCAGATTTTTCGCCGACGAAGCCCTGGAAAGCATAGTCCGGAAGGGGGAGAGTGGTGGGTTGGACCTGAAGGGACCGAAACCAAGAAAAAAATAGAAAGAGAGAAATATTTCCGCGAAAAGCTTGGGAATCGAGGGGATTACAGAAGATGTTTATAGGTCAAAGTAGAAGAAGGGGTAGCTTAAGCCAAGCGACCCTATTTATTACAATACAATACAATACCTACCATTTTACAGCCATCTAACTGTAAACTTAGCAACTATTTATATCATAAACGTGCATAAAATTACTTGAATTATAATTTTTGATTGCTAAAAATAAAAAAATCATACAAATTCGTATCGGGTTAAATACAATAAAGGTTTTTTTATGCTTGTAATTTACTTCGCTATTAGAAAGGCACTGTATAGATAGTTAGTGTACAAAAGTCACAAAGAATAATTTAGCATATCGTTTGGTTTTACAACAAAAAGAAGAGTATAATACAGTTTTATAAATTGCCCCAGACAGTGAGTCACCGAAAACAAACAAATATCTGTCTGGTGCAAATTTTATATTAAATAACTGAGTCATTTATCCGTGATTATCACGGTCTTCCATCAAATGTCTATTTAAATAAGTTGTATTCAATCACTTTTAAATGAAATGGATCTCTATATAAAAAATAAATTGAGTCATCAAATTTCAGGTGTTTGACGAACAGGTGTATGTGTACAGAATGTCTATAAATTGTGTTGTAGTAAATGAGGTAGATTGGGTCAAGCTAGCCCTTCTCCCACGTCCTAGAATATTTTTGGCTTTACCTTCATAGGCGCAATTTGCGGTCAGGTCCAATCCACCACTCTCCCCCTTCCGGACTATGCTTTCCAGGGCTTCGTCGGCGGAAAATCTGGATAATCGAGCTCGTAGCTCCCAGAAATTCCAAAAATAAAACAAATAATTCAACAATCGATGCAATGCATAAATTGTCGGCTGTCAAACCAAGACCTGCTACTGGTGTTACGTATAACCTTCACTTTCACTACTGACAGTTCCCATGGCACGCCCATCTATTTCCCGCCATTTGAGAAATACCTCGTGTTCACCACCAAACAGGATACCATCAGCTTATAGGAATCTTCGCTTAGATCCAGAAGAAAGATGCCGTCAATTTAGCGTGAATCTTTCCTTGATCCCCCAAGGTAAAAACGTTCGTACGGCACCTCTAACCGCCACTCTCTGTTTGACCTCCGAACAGTGCGGACGTAGAGGACTACAAAGTTCTTCCCGGACTGGCGGCTAGAGGTGTCGTAAAACGAAACTTATGTAACTAAAACCTAAATGCGTTAAGAGAAAGCGATTTTTATGTCAATAGTGCCACTTTTACCTAACTGTAGGTCATTTTTGTGGCAGTAATGACAAATAAATCCCTTTATCTTTCCCTAGTTTTTTTGCAAAGTCTCGAAGCTTGCCTCATACCTTTCGGGACCACCAAGACTCCAGTCCCCCTAAAAACCGAAGCAAATTGCGCCTATGTTTACCTTATAGTAAGAACATTTTAAAAGCGCAAATTCGGTTCCCTTTGAAAATAATACAAAGAAAAAACATAAAAAAGGCCGGCTGCGATCGGAAAATTTTATACAAAGGCGCCGCTATCCTTTACAGCGACGCGCCGATACACTATGAGATAGAAATCCATTATTTTGGCCAAAAAGCAACTTTGAAATTTTAATGGCTCATACTGCGTATTTCAAAGTAGATACTCCAAAAACGCAAAATTATAAAAGGATACGACGACTTCTATTGGAGTAATAGGAAACTTGAAAATGCATTTTAAGTAAACATAAATATACAACATTTAATCTACTTAGTTTATTATTAGCGTTGTTTACTAAAAAACTAAAAGAGTTTAAATAATAAGAGCTATTGTTGTGTTTCCGATGCAATCTCGCGAAGTCTCGCTACTTTTGTCAAAGATTTTTTTACCTTTTTCTTTATCAGTTTTTGTACTCACAATTGCCTTCCTACTTTTTGCTACTTCTGAGTGTAAGGACAGATACAAGATTTTTTTATAATTTTCCATTTTAAAATTGAATATGTTTTGTCCTACACTGTATATCCTAAAAGATAAAAGCATTCTGATGAAAGATATGGATTCTACAGGATCTACCCAATAAAACAGTGTTTTTTATTTATTTTATACGTTAAAAAATAAAAAAGTTGGGAAGATGTATCTCTATTACGCTTCTAAGAATAATTTAAAATTATTTTTCAGATTTGGTAGGTCATATTATTTCCGAAACTAATTGAGATAGACACATCAAATGTAGTATTTTTTTAAAGCATTTTAAAAGATTTTTTTGGTGGTGATATAATATTCAGGGTATTCCATTTAAAAAAATCATACCTATTATCGTACCCTGTATATCACATGAGATAATAATCATGGGATTACTAATTAGAATACTACCGAATTAACCAAACAAACTGACATTTTAGTTTATTTTGTACAATAAAAAATAATGTTAAGGGGGTGTAAATTTATAATAACATATAATAAGTTTTAGGTCTCCAAAAAGCATTTGTAATAATTTATAATATTTTTCCAGTAAAAAGCACCTCATTTTAAGATTGGTAAGTTTCAGAATTTTGACCAAAAAATTAACTTCTATCCCATAATGCGATGACCAGCTGCATCAATCGGCATATCATAAAAGAAATATAGCAAAGGCGGCCGCGAAGACAAGCATGCCGATTTATTAGCTTTAAATTTTGTGATTTTTTTCTTATCAAAGAGCACCGAATTTACATTTTTAAACTGTTCCTTCTATACATTAGTTGATCCCCTTATTTTCCAAACATAAAGTTGAAAATCTTTAGGAAAGATACTTGTTTGTTTCGTCGGGAGTTAACGATGGTCATTTCAGATATTTTAGCTTTAAAAGTGATTGATGTATTGATATAATATAATATTATGTTTCATGATTTCGCTCGATCTGACACAAAACGACCTTCTCAGGATCTTTCCATCAGACTACTGGACATTAGTAGGACTCAGCTAAGAACTTCTACAGGCCTGATATCTTGACATTTTTCCTAAACCTTAAAAGTACCTATTAAGATAAGGTATAGTAGACTATAACATCTGTAGGTGGTGGGAAAATAGGGATAAACCCCTTCTCACGTGAATATGGAATGTAGGGGTTTAAAGGGTCCACTATAACCCATTAGGACTGGGCCTTGACATTTTGCACATAGTAACAACCTAGACAAAGTGCCGATAATCTTAAGGATATATTTCCATTAATGGGATCTCAGTACAATGGCCAGCGCTGGCTGGTTGGTCTTAATATATATAAATACTTGATTTTATTCTTTTAAAACTCTAAAGCTCTTTAGAATACTTGGGCGATTGGGTTAATGAGTCTCTTTTTGCCTCTTTTCCACTTTCCAAGTTCTTCCGTTTTTTAAAACGGAACCTGTGCACCTACTTTGGGTATTTGATAGGCAATTTTATTGCCTTTAACCTCCTAACACCCACATCAGAGTTATTTTGTAGTGTGTGTGATCAATTGATCAACGGACTATCGGCATTTTCAAGTAAGCCTTGAGTCAAATATTCTTTTAAAACTCTAATAGCTCTATAAAATACTCGAGCGATTGGGTAAGTGAGTCTCTTTTTGCCTTTTTTCCACTCTCCGAGTTCTTCCGTTCTTTGAAACGGAGCCTGTCCACCTACTTTGGCTATTTGATAGGCAATTTTATTGCCTCCCACTTTCTAACACCCACATCAGAGTACTCTGTTGTGTGTGATCAATTGATCAACGGACTATCGGCATTTTCAAGTAAGCCTTGAGTCAAATATTCTTTTAAAACTCTAATAGCTCTTTAAAATACTTAGACGATTGTGTAAGTTAGTCTCTTCTTGCCTTTTTTCCACTCTTCGAGTTCTTCCGTTCTTAGAAACAGAGCTTGTGCACCTACTTTGGCTATTTGATAGTCAATTTTATTGCCTTCCACCTTCTAACACCCACATCAGAGTTACTTTGTTGTGTGTGATAAATTGATCAACGGACTATCGACATTTTCAAGTAAGCCTTGAATTAAAGCAGCATAAAGCTATAGCTTTTTAGGCTGCCTTTTGGCACATCTAGTTGCAGAAATATCCATTGCATAGCTTTCAGTTAAAGAGATGGTGTGATATTTTCTTAGGTGCTTTGCGAGTTTACACTAAGGTTCCTACAGTCTTGCTCCTACTGCTTCTTTTTCCTTGGATCCGTTGGTATGCCAGACCAACGAGCCAGGTTCAATTTTCTACCTTTAAGTTTGGCGGCTGTGAATTGACACTTCAAAGGAGCGTCATAAATCAGGCGTCATTGAAACAAGTCTGTTGGTTTAAGTCAGAGCTTCAGCTTAAAAACTTTTAAATATTGTGAGGTGGCCAATTACACGTCGCGTCGTGTTACATTATTCTTAAGACACTAAGGAGTGTAAGCAAGCTCAACATTGCATCTATGATGGCGGTTGGAGCACAGACCTCATAAAAAAATTAGAATAACTACTGGTTTCTAAAAATGGCACTTCATGTTGTTTAGTGACTTTTATTTCGCGATATTGGGAACAGTCACTTACTCCTGTTGGTAACATCGTTCGAGTGCTGCGACCGGCCAATGATGATCGAATAAAAGAGACGACCATATTGAAAAATGTATTGGTGTGACAAGGTGACAATGTTACCGACAGTAGTAATTGCTAGTGAATAAAAATAATGTTACCAAATTTAACATCGCAAAGACCAAAGTCGGTCTATATAGGGTCGCGACATTCAGCCTTATTGCTTTGACGTGTTATGACGTCACATCTCCCATTTTTCGGCCATGTTGTTCAGTGCCGGAGATATACAGTTTATTGTATTAGTAGAACAACCGTTTACACAACAGTTTTTATTTATTATTAAGTTGTAAATTCTTTTACTTTAAATAAAAAATATTTGGAATTACATCTTTCAACAAATCTCACTTCCAAACAATGCAAAATGAAATGCGCAAATTCTAGACGCCACTGAATTGATCTTTAGCTTTGATTTTACCCAGTCTTACCAACTTTTTTCCGTCGAGTGCCCTTCCTTGCGTCCCCGACCTCGAACCGCCTAAAAGTTGAGGATATGTCGCAACCTTATAAATAAAAACTAACCTGGGCAAAGACTATTAAAAAAATTTCTTCATATAAAGGACATTTAGGCATAGCTATGTTTATTCCAAAATAGAAGGATATTGTAAGAACAGTGTTTTATGATGGAACGTCCTTAAACATCTAATAACACGATAACCACGGTACTCTGGTAATTAAGCATAAGCATTCTATCGGTTTGTTAAAAAAATAAAAAAATATAGAGTTTTATTAATTTATTAAGGATTTTAGTATCTAGTATCTCTATTATAATATATTAATTTAATTGGGTCATATAATAGCTTTGTTCGCGGGTCTAGTATTGAACCGATCCTGAACCAGAACCGAACTGGTTTAGAATTGTTTTAAAGCGCATGTCTAGTTATTTATTAGTTCGAAATTTTTATTTAACGCGAACGATTTTCTATACAGCTGAGAATGTATTCTAACCTAGCCTTTTGGTTAGGATTTTTGATGGTTAAATTGGATACTACACAAAAAAAATTAAATTCAAATAAAAAGGTAAATTGTTATACTGTTGAAAGCCACTCGAGGTCTCTCGGCGGAAGACGAGGGATTCCCTGCCTCCTCTCGTTTTTAACATAAGTATGTGTATTTAACTAAAGATAAAATTCAAACAACAAGAAATGGTAAAATCTTGTAATATTGTCTATATTTTTTAATTAAATCTTAATTTATTTTATTGCATACATACATTCATACGGAATACAATTAAAAATCCTTTGTTTATATACGCTCAGAATCACAAAAATATAAAAAAATATTCAACAGGTATATTAACCCGCATAAAAGTGGCAGAAACAAATAAACTGCAATACAACGGTTTATTTCTGAACCACAAAAACAGAAAATAGCTGACCATGTCGACAATGCGCATGAAATTCCGAACTGAACTTTTAGTTCCAACAAAAATTCCAGGACTGCTAATCAGGTTACGAATCGGTAACGAACTGATTCCATTGTAACCCGCGAACACAGAACTGTTACTAAAAATTCAGGATTTTACTTTTTCACTGCGCATGCGAATAGTCCCAGAACCGGTTCAGAATCGAACCCGCGAACAAAGCTAATAAGTTAATTTATCAGGTTTGTAGTATTTTTTCTAGTCTAAACAATTCTACTGAGACAGGCTATTAATTTTATTATTGTGGCCTAAATTTAGGAAGCGAACAGGTAATGCTGTATTACTCACCAAGGTGAAAAGTGTTTCATAACTTTTAAGATATTTGGTTGTTTACCAAGATGCGTAGCGTCGAGATTAATTATAATCTCCAGACAGTAATGAAAATCTTTTCCATGGCTTTTATTCTATTTTATTTGTAACCCTAAAAATCGTTTTTTTTTTTAATTCAATAAAATATTGGAGAATTATTGCAAGTTGCCTTATTAAGCTCGGGAATTATTAATACCGGCCTTATTTTATTAGTGCTTGTACCCATAATTAAGAGTTATTGCAAATCATGATGACAGTACCATTAACCTAAAAAAGGGGAACAATAGAGACATTTTGCACCTCCTAAAATAACAGACGTTTTTTGGCCTCCTTATGGTTATCGTTATTAAACATAACGATTACGGCAGCAGTTTAAGACAGAGATTTTACAGCCTCTTTTAAGAAATTTATCTTGCGTCTGCGCTTTCGACACATAACCTTATATTTGCCTGTGGTTTACCGATTTTAAAGTTGAGGAAAAATCAGTATTTACTTTTATTTTTCATAAGATAGAAAATTATATTTAAATATATGCAAACACTTCTGTTCATTTCGTTTTTTAAAGTAGATGCAAACAATACAGTATAAGCAAAACACAAAAAGTAAGGTTAAGTTTGGTAGTAGAAAAAAAGCAAGTGTGCCAGATTGTAACATCTAAATTAATTACTGATTTAGAATATCCGTAAAAGTGCAAGTCCGTTTGAATTTCTTAACACTATTTGATTTTTATTACTGCTATAGATTTTTCGCTAATTAGAGCCTTTGTATAAATGATATTTTAATTAATACGGCAATAAAATTTTAACCTTTTAAATAGTTGATATTAAAATTTCTACAATCCGGAAACCACGCAGTTTAACAATAACGATAACGATAACGATAAGCTCTTCGGTATTCATCCGTAATTAAGGGAGTCCGGTATGGTTAATAACGATATCGGATCATCTTTGCGTTACTGCGCAGTCTCAGAATAACGTTAACCACAACAGAATTGCAAAATAAGGGGTGCAAAATGTTTCTAATTTTTAGTAGATTTTCTTTATTGTTTTGTGTTGTAGGGTTTTGTCTAACACAATTACAGAAATACATTTGAAAAAGCAAGGTTTTAAGTATTTTTCCTTCTAAAAACTTTTCGATTTTGTGGTCGGCAGCCGTTCGGTTACACGAACAGTTCCGAAGTTAAAATAAGACTAAAATAAAGCACGACCTATACCCGACATAAATAAAGCCGGGCACTATACTTATTAAGGGAGTCCCTATCCTACCATGCATCTGCGCAAGCTCAGATGTCAAAATAGGGCCGGTATTATTAGTGCCTGGCCTTATTTCACTGTGCAATAATTCTCTTTTATTTTATTTATTGTGTAACAAATGATATTGGTTTATAAGGAACAGAAGTTAAGGCCGGGCCATTAAAAGTTAGTTTTTCCCGAATAAAAATCAAACTTTAAAATGAAAATGATTGACAAAAATATTAAGAATATTGGTATTATACCTGTAGCAGCAAAAAATAGTTTTTCTACGACTGTTTAAAAATGTATACAACATTAATGTGATTTTTAGTAGGTAATTTGGGTCATTACTCACGGCCATTACCCACTATTATTACCTACGGCCGTCATAAAGTGTTTTAAATGTGCATAAATACGATAACTTGTATATGTTTTCGATAACCTTGTTTTCTTAATATGACTCTTCAGCCAAGGTCACTAATTTTTAGTCACATATGAGTATAAAAATATCTATGTAATAAGTAGGTACCTAAAATCAACTAATAATAAAATCAATCACATTCGATAAAATAATTCACAGTAAACTAAAATATCGCATATGTCATGGCTGACACATAAATCTTTTACAAATCGTAACCATTACCTAAATTCATTGTCTGTATTGGTATAAATCCACAAAAAACCTATTTTAAAATGTTTTTAGTAATATATCAGCAGTCGTAGAAAAATTATAGTATGCAACTCGACGGAATACTTATTTCGTGCTTGTCCCATAATATGCTATTTTCTTCGATCGGGCAATGATATAAATATTTTCAAAATGATTTCTTATTTTCAAAATGCCTTATTGCTGTAGGTAAAAGTAAATATTGACAAATTATTTTTATTTTCATGATATTCTGAATGAGCTTATTATTTGTCACGTATTTTCTTTTTTTGTATTTTAATTTATTTTTCTTTTTTTTCAGGTAAGTGCCATTGTTTATCATATCCTAGTTATCGAGTAAAAACCCTCTTTTTTGGTAAGCTGTTTTTTTTCTTTTGTGTTCAGAAATCCTTTTTTGCAAATATTTTTGGCACTAAATTAGCATCAAATTATCACTATACAGGGTGATTCAAAAATCGATCACGAAACTTAAGGGAGTGATTCTACTTGACAAAATAAGGTTAGAGCTTTATATAATTTTTTTCAAAATGTCATTTGTTTTCGAGTTAGAAGCCGTCAAAGTTCAATTTTTATTTTGTTTTTTCGCCATATTGGATTTATTTTTTAACCCATCCAGTTGATATTTGGCACACAAATCGAGCTTTGCAGATTCTAAAATTTTAAGACAAAAGTACTTTTTTTAAATACCGCCAGAGGGCACTTTACCTAAAACTTAAAATTTATTTACATCATTACTTTTTATTTTGACAGATATCGTGAAGCTGGGGGCGCCATTTTATAGACAATTAAAAACTTAAAAAATAAGGTAGTATTTATTAAAGTCGATAAACCTTAACGTTTAGGCATCAATAGACATCAATGTTTTCATCAATTTCAATCAAATTACCTACATACATACAGGGTGTCCAGTAACTCAACCGAAAAACTTAACCAAACGCTTCTACGACAAAAAATAAGAAAAAAACTTCATATTAACATAAATCCTAAACGTCTTAGTTTTTGAACTACGGTGTGTTAAATATTAAAAAAATGTTTGGTTAAGTTTGTCGGTTGAGTTACTGGACACCCTGTATGTATGTAGGTAATTTGATTCAAACTGATGAAAACTTTGATGTCTGTAGGTGCCTAAACGATAAGGTTTATCGACTTTAATAAAGAATACCTTATTTTTTTATGTTTTTGATTGTCTATAAAATGGCGCCCCAGCTTCACGATATCTGTCAAAATAAAAAGTTATGATGTAAATAAATTTTAAGTTTTAGGTAAAGTGCCCTCTGGCGGTATTTAAAAAAGTACTTTTGTCTTAAAATTTTAGAATCTGCAAAGCTCGAGTTGTGTGCCAAATATGAACTGGACTGGTTAAAAAATAAATGCAATATGGCGAAAAAACAAAATAAAAATTGAACTTTGACGGCTTGTAACTCGAAAACGAATGACATTTTGAAAAAAATTATATGAAGCTCTACCCTTATTTTGTCAAATAGAATCACCCTGTATTTTAAGCATCAAATTTTCAAATTCTTCTCACTTTACAATGCTATCTTTACATACGTAAGAGGGTGTCAAGTATAAATGAAAATTAGGTGCGTAATCTTTGATCTTATATAAAATAAATCACATATTATGCGACTTAAACTCTCCAACATATCATTATCATTAAAGATATTTTTGATCGACCGACCTCGAGTTAATGTCTTTATTTGTGTTGAAGGAAATACAGTCATGCCAGCTGAATGTACCACATAGTCACAACAATCGCATTTAAAAGGCGGTATCCAGATAAGAATATAATAACAAACCACTTGTTTTGTTCGTATATCGTAAAAATATATACATTTAATCACGCATTCTAAAATTTACATTTAATAATATAAACATCTTTAAAGTGGATATGATGTATTATATTTATTTATGTTTTACCCATCTATTATTGATCTGTAATACCTCAGAAACGGAATATGTTATGGTAGCAATAATACCTGCTATCACACCTAGGGCATTATAAGCGGGCATTATGATAATGCCCGCTTATTAGACTGTTCCTCTATCTTCAATGTCATCAATAGTCATTTTGACCAACTCATCTTGTCTTAAACCTCCAAAAACACCCACTACCAATATGACTTTGTGTACCAAGTAGATATCATCAGGAGCCTTCTTAATAAATTTTAATATTTTTTGTTCTCCTTCCAAATACCCGCTTATAATGCCCTAATGCGCTTATATGGAAATTTTATTGCTTATCCAATTTTATTTCTCTCACAATAAAGATCAAGTTTATACAAACATATGTATTAAAATAAAATCAATACCTTACCAGTTCCTGAAAATATGTCATTAAAACGGTTTCGGTTATTTGAAGAATTGCGTTCGCATCTTTCCAAATACCAAATATGCCATACTCCCGATCATACTGTTGCCTTGATTTAACTGGAAAAAGATTTTCGGTCGCTTTTATGGCCTTTTCTCTTATATTTTGTGGAATTTCTTCCATTTGGAGCAAATCGTTAAATAAAAAATGCCAACTGACTAAGTGATAGAAACATCAAAGTCAAACTTAACACCAGTCATTATCTACTTACGTATACAGGTACAGGTGCAACTTATTTTTATATTGCGAATAAATAATGTAATTAGTCATTGAAAAACTCTTTTTTGGGTAAAACATAAAGCATTGTATGCACCACGGGCTTTACTGGACTATTATGCCCATCAGGTCGAAATCTAGCCCTCGGGCTATTTCGACCTTCAGGGCATTATAGTCCTAGTAACGCCCTTGATACATAAATAGCTATTAATGCAGACAAAGACAATTGTAATTTCACTATAGACACCCAAAACAACTAATTCCATTCATAGTTTCGCCGACGATAGTACCCTTTACTGCAGTTTTCAGGTTCCTAAACCCATCACTAAACCTGACTTGGAAAACAAACGCAGAGCGATGCAGATATACCTTTCGCAGGATCTTAATTTAATATTGGATTGGGGCGCCAAAAATCTCGTCCATTTTAATGCATCCAAAACACAATCATGTTCCTTGTCACGAAAAGAGTCATCAAATACTCATCCTCTACTTATGAGCGGCCAAGTTTTAAAGAGCAAAGACACCTTCAATCTTGTGGGCGTCACATTTGAAAGTCACCTTAACTGGCATAAACACATTGTATCTAGAGCCACGGCAGCTACAAAAAACCCTAAGCATTCTTGATTCTATTCAAAGAAGAACTATTCGTCTCTTTAATGATCCTTCACTTACAGAAAGGCTTCCCACTCTTGCTCATCGTCGAGCTGTGGGGGATTTATCGCTTTTTTATAGGTACTTCCCTGGCTTCTGCTCTGAATTATCTTTGATGCAGAGAATTGGATGCTGAAAAAAGACAATATGCCATGATCGACCTAACCCTTTAAAAAAAGGAGGATGGCCCCCGGTCTACATATAAATATTTCCCCCTCTGAAATGTTTTTGATTTTAAATAGTGTAAAAAAATAAAAAGTAATTAAAAAACGGAGCTTTTATGGAGGGCTTTTATCGAAAAGTTTTCACGGACTCGACTATCATTTAATATGGGGGTGTAGTACCCATAATAAAAAAACACTTAGAATTGACCATGGAAATCAAAAATATAATAATAAATATGGTGTTATATTTCAAAAATGCAACATTGATGGCGTAATTATTTTGTTTTTCATACAATTATTTTTTTAATACAATTTTTAAATTCCCCGATCTAAATAAAATACATCGATTGGCTATCTCGAATTTCTTAAAAAATATGGAAAAATAAAAAAATATGCCATTTTTCTCTTAAATGGAATACTCTATACCTGGACGACTTTTTAACATGACAGGCAATACGGATTTCGTCACAAGAGATCTACAGCAGATCTTTTTTCCTTCGTTTCACACAACTGAAACAAGTCTCTTGAGTTTCTAGGTGAGTCCCAGATCGTTGCGCTTAATATATCTAAAGGTTTTGACCACGTCTGGCATGACGCACTTCTTAATAAACTTCCCTCCTACGGTCTTCCAACTAAACTCTGCTCTTGGATCTTCAGTTATCTTTCTAATCGACGTATATCAGTCATTGTTGATGGCCAATCCTCAAGCTTTCACGAAATTAAAGCTGGAGTGCCTCAGAGTTCAGTACTAGCACCAGCTTTGTTTCTTCTTCACATCAACGACCTTCTTTCTTCCACAACCAATCCCATTCATAGTTATGCTGACGATAGTACCCTTCACTCCACTTTTTAGGTTCCCAAACCAATCTCTCAACCCGACTTGGAAAGCAAACGCAGGGCGATGCAGATATCTCTTTCACAGGATCTCAATTTGATATTGGATTGGGGCGCCAAAAATCACGTTCAATTTAATGCATCCAAAACACAATCATATTCCTTGTCGCGAAAAAAATCATCACATACTCATCCTTTGCTTATGAGTGGCCAGGTTTTACAGAGCGGGGACACATTTAACCTTGTGGGCGTCACATTTGAGAATAACCTTAACTGGCATAAACACATTGTATCTGTAGCCACCGCGGCTTCAAAAAAGTTTGGATTTCTTTTCCGAACCAAAAGTATTTTTCTCCTTCCAATTTATACACTTTGTATGTGTCCCAAATTCGACCCTCTCTGGAATATTGTTCTCATGTCTGGGAAATGGCATCCCCTACAACCCTCAGCGTTCTTGATGCCATTCAAGAGAACGGCTGTTCGTCTTATTAATGATCCTTTACTTACTCAAAGACTTACTTCTCTTGCCCATCGTCGAGCTGTGGGAGATCTATCGCTCTTCTATAGATTCTTTTACGACTTCTGCTCCGACGAATTATCCAGTATAGTTCCTCCCCTTGCAGCTCCCAACAGAGAAACTCGTGGTGCCGCGCGTATGCATCCCTATACAGTTCAATTGGACAGGCCCCGAACTTCCCATTTCGTTCGTTCTTTTATCCCTAGAGTTTCTAAACTGTGGAACCTATTGCCAGCGGAGGTCTCTCCTGCCCCCAAATCTTCAAGATTTTTAAGTCCCGTGTTACCAAACTTCCTCTTACCCTGCTTAAGAGACCCACGGTACGTTAGTATTTAGGCTTTCAGGCTTTGTGGATTGTCCAAAGATAAAAAAAACTCGCAGACACTTTGGCTTTTAAATATCCCCACAGGAAAACATCGGGTGCCGCTAATGAACCACAAAATGGGTCGCGTATAATGGAAAACCCTGTAGTAATAGTAATAAAAATAAATTGTTTTAAAGTAAGCCCTATTTAAAAAAAAATGTGTAAATGGTAGAAAATAGAAAGAAAAAAATGCACAATTTAATCGTGATTTTTTGCAAGGCTGCTATTGTAAGTCTCGCCATGGATCTACACTCTCAAATGACTTTTTTACACGTTCTGTATAAGAGATTTCGCTGCATCAAATTAGTACCTGTCACCGTCGAATGGTACTTTCGCCAAAAAGCGCCTTATAAGCCCAATAATTACCGGATAATCACGAGATATCACAGAATGTACCCATCAGCTTTAAGCCATCGGCTGGTCTTACATTGTTGTTGTTGTTGGCAGACAGACGGTAGCTAACCTGCAATGAGGTCGATTAGTCGCGTCGCGGACGACCTGGGAGTCGATTCTCAATAATAATACTAAAAAGTTAGAATAAACTGTGGAAAACTAAAAATATTAATTAGGGTCCGCGCGTTTAGTAAAGGGACCACCGACGTCATCATTATCTACGCGAAATCTTCTGTAACTCTCTTTTATTCGCGGTTTCAAGCTTCGTAGCGTTAACTAGGAAGCTGGCATTTTAAAGATTTGATATAAAAAAAACATATAACATTTTAAATACGGGATGAGGGAATAAGAGGAGATTTTGCGCAGGAAATGATGACGTCGGTGGCCCCTTTACTAAACGCGCGGACCCTAAAAACGAAAAGGATTAACCTTAAAAACAAGTATTGAGTAGTCTTTGTTTGGGTACACACCAATTTGACAAATAACTTTTGCAGTGGGACCGTTTCGTTCCTTGTCCTGAACTAAAGAAACTAAGTAGGTTTATCAGAACGTCTCTTTTTGAAAGCAGGACACACAGTGACGCAACAGCAAAACAATGTGGAGAAGAAATATTTGAATAAATAAAAAATCAAGCCACAGATGAATTCGAGAAAACGCCTTTTTGGATTTGAAGACTAATAAAACTGACTTCCCTATGATTAAAATAGGTGTTTCCCCGTTTGGGGCATTTTTTTATATTTGGACAAACCACGAAGACTAAAAGCCTAAATACTAAGGTACCGTGGGTGTCTTAAGCGAGGTGAAGATTTGGGGGAAGGAAAGACCTTCGCGGGCATCGGGTTCCACATTCTAGAAACTCTAGGGACAAAAGAACGAACAATGTGGGAAGTTCTGGGCCTGTCCAGTTGGACCGTATAGAGATGCATACGCGCGAAACCACGAGTTTCTTTGGTGGGAACCGTGTGTGGAGGAACTATACTGGACAATTCTTCAGAGCAGAAGCCATGGAAGTACCTATAAAAAGCGAAAGATCCCAAACAGCCCGACGATGGGCAAGAAAGGGAAGCATTTCTGTAAGTAAAGAATTATTAATGGGACGCACAGCTCTTCTTTGAATAGAATCCAGAATGCTTAGAGTTGTGGGGAAGCCATGCCCCAGATATGAGAACAATACTCCAAGGGAGGTCTGATTTGGAACACATATAAAGTGTATAAATTAGAAGGGAAAAAATTCTTTTTGGCTCGAAAGAGAAATCCAAGCTTTTTGGAAGCTGCCGTGGCTATAGATACAATGTGTTTATGCCAGTTAAGGTTACTTTCAAATGTGACGCCCACAAGATTGAAGGTGTCTTTGCTCTGTAAAACTTGGCCGCTCATAAGTAGAGGATGAGTATTTGGTGGCTGTTTTCGCGACAAGGAACATGATTGTGTTTTGGATGCATTAAAATGGACGAGATTTTTGGCGCCCCAATCCAATATTAAATTAAGATCCTGCGAAAGAGATATCTGCATCGCTCTGCATTTGTTTTCCAAGTCAGGTTTAGTGATGGGTTTAGGAACCTGAAAACTGGAGTGAAGGGTACTATCGTCGGCGAAACTATGAATGGAATTAGTTGTGGACGAGAGAAGGTCGTTAATCTGAAGAAGAAATAATGTTGGTGCCAGAACTGAGCCCTGAGGCACTCTAGCATTATCTTGGTAAAAGCTTGAAGAATGGCCGTCCACAATAACTGATATACGTCGATCAGATAGATAACTAGAGAGCCAAGTACAGAGTTTAGTTGAAAGACCATAGGAGGAAAGTTTTTTAAGAAGTGCGGCATGCCAGACCTGGTCAAAAGCTTTGGATATATCAAGAGCAACGATCTGGGACTCACCTAGAAACTCAAGAGACTTATTCCAGCAGTGTGATACGAAGGAAAGAAGATCAATTCCTGTTAGGGGCGCGATTCCAAAATTTACCTGCTTTTTCCCGCTTGGGGCACTACGAAAAATTGTACCTGAGCGACCCCAATTAACCGAACTAAGTATTTCCTTACGAGCGCTCGTCTAAAGTAATAATGGCAGTGGTGGTCTCGTGCTAAAAACTTAACAAATCTACACCTTTACCAAAAATTTATCAAGAAGAGCTAACTGAAGCTCAGGACAAAGAACTGGATTTTATTACCGAAGTTCTGGTGTTAAGATTCTTAAATTAGTATCAGTCTTATTACATTACAATAGTTGTGTTATTATTAGAGAATATAGGTGGAGAGTCTGGTTAGTTCTGGTAAGCACACGCTAAATTAATAGCATCCTTCTTCTGGAACTAAGCGCTGTGAGTACAGATTCTTGAAAACCTGATGTTTTTATGTTACCGGTGTGCACGTGTTGTCGTAACGGCCAAGGACGGTGGCGCCCTCTACTGGAAGCGTCAGCAAGTGACAGTAAAAGTTATGCACAATAACAGTAGCAGTTTTTTGGTTTGACAGCTACAATTTATGCATTGAATCGATTATTATTTATATATATTATCGAACCAGAGTACATATTTGAATAATTTAAACGGGAATTTCTGGGAGCGGACAGCTCGACCATCCAGATTTTCCACGTACGAAGCCCTGGAAAGCACAGTCCGGAAGGGGAGAGCTGGTTAATCGTCTTGCAACGGCAGCAGAGAAAGCAAAGCAACCAGTGCGTTGTGAGCTACTTACCTTCCCCTTAAAAGGCCGCGGGGGTTGTGTTTAACCATCGGGGAACCAAGATGAGTTTTAACCCTGCCGTTTAAGTTGCTGAAAAAGTGTATTTCGTGGTCCACAAAAATTCTCATTTTAGATGCACACGTTGTGACCATGCATGCTCTGAAAGTGGCAAGCAAGTGACGTGACGGCGGGGTGGTGAACTAGTACCAGGTAAAATATTTAAAGCCTTCGAAATTTAAACATGCAGACTGCCGCATTTATTTAGGCAAGATTTGGGAATCCCAACGACCACTCGCTCACATATCATTTGCACCATTTAAACATTGCTTTGACATTACCTTCATTTTTCGAAAAAGTCAAAGGTGGTTAAGAGCTGCAAAACGTCGGAGAGCTTCACCAATAGTCAATACGAGGATTGAACAACTAAAGGGTGTCTCAACAAGAGCGCCGGATTTGAATTTGCCGCCATTTTGATTCTGCAAGTAATTAAATTTTTCTTTTTTGACAGCTGTCATGTACATACCACGCGATTAAAAGTTATGAAGCACTATTCGAACGAACAACGTTTAATTATTGTGAAAACTCACTACAAAAATGGGGAAAGCTTTGCGGAAACAATGCGCAGATTACGTGTAGTTTTTGGCCGCAACAATGCACCAAATAAGTCGACAGTTCGCCGGCTAATTAAAAATTTAAGACGAAATTCACATTGATGGATGAGAAGACCCCTGTTCGTCGCCGTCCTTGTCGATCCATCAAAAACATTTTCCGATGAGGCACATTTTCAGCTAAACGGGTATGTAAATAAGCAGAACTGGGGTAGTGAGAATCCTCGTGTGATACTGGAAAAACCAATTCATCCACCGCGAGTAACTGTTTGGTGCGCATTATGGTCTGGCGGATTGATTGGACCGTATTTTTCGAAAATGCAGCTCGAAATGCACTAACTGTTAATGGTGTGCGGTATCGCGAAACAGTAACAGATTTTTGTGGCCTGAATTGGATCGAATTGATGTGGGTGATCTGTTTTTTCAACAAGACGGTGCGACCTGCCACACAGCCTGCGAAACGATGGAGTCACTGCTGACCAGGTTTCCAGACCGTGTTATTTCTCGGTTTGGCGATCAAAATTGGCCATCAAGATCCTGCGATCTAACGCCGATGGACTACTTTCTTTGGGTATGATTATTATCAAATGCGTGTTGGCAGATTTTTGATTTATGAAATTCTGTGTTTTTAATGTACGAGTATGATCTGTGTTCTTTTATGCGGTTGGCTAATGGTCTACAAGTTTCACCTATATAAAACTTATTGCATTCGCAAGGTATTTTATAAATGACATTTTTTGTATTTTCATTATTGTTAATTGAGATCTGATAGTGTTTTGTGTTTTAAAGATTGTGCGAATATTAAATTTATTTCCTATTTGTTGAATTTTATTTGATAGTCCGGGAATATATGGTAAAAATAAATTTGTATTAGGTCTATTTTAATTTTGTCTTATATTTGGATTTTCAAATTCAAGAAAACAATTATTTATAAAATCAAGAGGATAAATATTTTGAATTAAAATATCTTTTAAATAATCTTTTTCCTTGTTTATATTTTGATTAGAATAAATGACTTTAATTCTATCAAATAGACTTTTTACAACTCCCTTTTAACCATTATGGGGTGATTTGAGTTAAAGTTTAAGTATCTATTTGTATGTGTAGGTTTTCTATAAATTTTTGTTACGAAATTGTTTAAATCTTTTTTATTTAATAATATTCAAACCGCCATATATGGCAGCGGCACTTAAACCCAGCCTGTCAATGCAAATGTTTCGGCTCAGGGACTATAACCAGAGACAACAATCAGACGAGTAACTGGTCCTAACAATTTGTCCATTGTATTTATCTCTTTCTGGTTTAACGCAAGTTCCAATAAATATGTCTTTGTCTTTCATCATGGCAGGCTATTGTAGATGGAGCAATCATCGCTTTGCCCTGGTTGCCAAGTTGTTTAAAATTTTTGCATGTAAACTTCAATGTCCTTTTTTGGCTCGCATCTAATTAAGAGAAAGAAACTATACCATAAATCGAATATTTTTAACTTGACAAACGTTGCCGCAGGCAGTCACGCCGAAATGTTATTCGATATTTGTGTTTGATATTTTTCAATGGCCGATTTGTTTACATTTTCTGTGATTTATTGTGTGTTTCGTGGTTTTTTACCTTTAATTGGACTTTGAATATTGACTTTTATTAGTGATCACAGTGTATATATTAAATTTGTGCTTTTCAACAGATAATTTAAGGTCATATTGACATGGTTATCTGTAAGGAAAAATCTTTATAAAAACCTAATAAATGACATTTTTAATTAGGTGTGTGTAATTATTGAACTAAACCCCAATATTTTATATTAATAGGAAACAAAGACAAGTACCTAATATTAAGGGCAAAAATGACACAGCTATATATTTTGAATTTGGCGGGCAAACGATAAAGTCGACTCACGCGCCTTCTGCGTTTACCTTCCTTGAAGACAGACAAGGAAGGCCCAGCAGCTATCTTTCTCTCGGATAATTTATTTACATTTAGTTGCTCGTCTCATTCTTGTCTCTGCTATAACTTTAAACTAACACTAAAAACTTAATAATCTCTGTATAGTTTAAGAATATACTCCCTGCAACAAGCACAACACACCTCTCGATATCGTTTCGGGTTTTTCCTGCGGCCGCAGCAAACCGTCACGTCGTATGTTGGCCAACCTTTCGCAGACAACCTTGCTAGGTCGTCTCGAGGCGTAGGGCAGGCAACAGCAGACAGACTTGAAACAACCTGATAACAATATTTTGCGGTTTTTTATTTTTAATTTAATTAAAAAGTTGCTCGGTAAAGTTTAAAGCTGTTTTTGCAGTCTGAAAGTTTTCTTGCGTGACATTTTCTGATCGCACATTTTCTTGCATGCAATTTTATTTAAAATTTTTATAGTGTGAATCTTTTGCTGCAATTTGAAGGGTCTGGTGAACAAAGATGAATGTCCATAAAGAGAAATTTAATAAAGCACTATTTTTAGGTCTAAAATCTGCTGAAATATCGTTACAATTTAAAATAAAATACAGTATATCTCCTTCATGTTTAATATACAGCTTTAGCTAAATAACATAACCCATAGGCAATGTGAGGAAATAAGACAATCTAACTAAATCCCGGCATGTAAACATGCGTGACTAATAGTACTTTTTTGTTATTCTATTACTACTATAGATACTTTTACGGCTTCTGCTCCGACGAATTACCCAGTATAGTCCCTCCTCTTGCAGCTCCCAACAGAGAAACTCGTGGTGCCACGCGTATGCATCCCTATACGGTTCAATTGGACAGGCCCCGAACTTCCCATTTCGTTCGTTCTTTTATTCCTAGAGTTTCAAGACTGGAACCTGCTGCCAGCGGAGGTCTTTCGTTTCCCCCAAATCTTCATGTTTTTAAGTCCCGTGTTAACAAACTTCCTCTTACCCTGCTTAAGACACCCACGGTACGTTAGTATTTAGGCTTTCAGCCTTCGTGGATTGTCCAAAGGTAAAAAAAATGACTAGCCGATGTATAGATGGGCCCATATTTAATTCATTCTGAAAGCGATGCCGCCAAGTACACAAAAAATGATAAAGTAAACAAACCTTTTCGAATGCACATAGCCTCGGACAGAGCCTGATAACATATTTTTAGATAAATAATAAAAAATACATTGCTAAAACACGTATCACCTACTTACAAAACATTCTCTTATTTCGCCTCTGCCTACTATAAAACCGGTGGCACGTGGCGTGGTACTAGAAACTCGTCGGGTTAAATATTTTTTGCTGCAATAAATCATTGTTCACAAAAGGGTTTCTTTACTTTATCATTTTTTGTGTACTTGGCGGCATCACTTTCAGAATTAATTAAATTTGGACCCATCTTTACAAAAATATTGACCCTGCAAGGGTCGTACATACACTGTTGTTACCGATTGTCTATAATACTGTAAAAGCAGCCCCGGATCTTCATATTTTTAAGGGAGAAATTGGTCTGTGGCGCCTCCCTCGCCCTTTTTTTCCGTTCTTTAACTTTTCTTAGAAAAAAATGAAGAGCAAAAAAAAAGGTTCTTACCTTTAAAATCGCGCCCCGTTTTCCCATCACTTGGCGCCTTATACAGACTGTTCACGGAAGGGGTTAAACAAGAAGACGAATGGACCAAAAATTTCATTTTTCGAAAAATAATTTATTTTTCATAAAAATTTTGCTTGTAAAAAAAAACAGGATTCTCGAAGAGAAAATGTTGCTTTTGTATACAGGGCACGCAAAAACTTTATTATTGTTACAGGAGTATCAAAAAGTTTTATGAAATTAATGTTGAAGTTACCAAAAAAAAACACCTGCTTTCTCCAAATTCCTACACAACACAATTTTTTAGTTGTTAACGGATGTGATCAACAGGGCCGTATTAACTGTTTGAGGCGCCCTTGGCTAGAATTACCGAAGCGCCTATTTTTCACAAAAAAATTTTGAAGAGTAAAAAAAACGTAAGGTCATTTCCTGCTTTTTACACCTATTTGTCTATTTCCTTCCAAATTTGTCATCAAAATTCCCCACTCAATCTAAACTTTTTAAAACCTTCTCGTCTAACGCCTATTACTCCCCTATTTAGCGCCTATTTTTTGTCATGGGGCCCTAGGCTGTAGCCTAGTCAGCCTAATGGATAATACGGCCCTGGTGATCAAGGCGTTTTCGCCAAATTATAAATTTTATTAAATTTTGTTATATTGTTTTTATGGACTACAATCTTAATTCTAAAAAATTTTCTAATGACATATTTCTTAAAAATGAAAAATAAAAGTAGTTTACTTTTGGAGAAAAGTTATGGTATTAAAGTTTTTGCGAACCCTGTATAAAAATCAACATTTTCTCTTGGTGAATCATATTTTTTTACAAGCAAAAATTTATATGAAAAATGACTTTTTCCATTTGTCCTCCCCCATCTGTGTACAGTCTGTATATAATATAGTATAGTATCTCAAATCCACTACACGTCCGTCATGCTTCAATTTTTCGCCCCCAAAGATGTCACCTGGGGCAGACACCCCAGTTTGATTCCCCTCTAGATCCAGGGCTGTGTCTAAGCAACAAGTTGTATAATCCATGGGACGTTAAGGATTAAGGTGTTCTTCTGTAACACCCTGTATAACCCCTTAAAATGGCTTATGAATTATAACAAATAGCTATTTATGTATCAAGGGCGTCACTAGGACTATAATGCCCTGAATGTCGAAATAGCCCGAGGGCTAGATTTCGACCTGATGAGCATTATAGTCCAGTAAAGCCCGTGGTGCATACAATGCTTTATGTTTTACCCAAAAAAGAGTTTTTCAATGACTAATTACATTCGGCGGTGGTAAACGGGGCGCAAGGCCTTCACTAAAGTTTTATTGAACAGATAAATGGGGCGCAGGGATCTTGGGGTCAATAAAATCGTATAGGTAAACGGGGCGCAAATGTTTTCTTTTAAGTAAAGGTATCGAAATAAAATGTTGGTCTATTTTTAAAATTTTTATTAATTACGAAACATTTATTGCATCAAAAAATATTTACATATTATACACTTGACAAATACGAAGTACATTTTACAAAATGTGGTCTACTTATTTCTTTTAACCTATATTTATTCACAAGTTTTTCCAGTGACCCACACCCCTTCTCGGGAAGGGCTGGCGCCCCATTACCTATGATATAAACGTAACCTTACTTCTATCAGTTAGTCAGTTGGCATTTTTTATTTAACGATTTGCTCAAAATGGAAGAAATTCCACAAAATATAAGAGAAAAGGCCATAAAAGCGACCGAAAATCTTTTGCCAGTTAAATCAAGGCAAAAGTATGATCGGAAGTATGGCATATTTGGTATTTGGAAAGATGCGAACGCAATTCTTCAAATAACCGAAACCGTTTTAATGGCATATTTTCAGGAACTGGTAAGTTATTTTAATACATATGTTTGTATAAACTTGATCTTTATTGTGAGAGAAATAAAATTGGATAAGCAATAAAATTTCCATATTAGCGCATTAGGCAATATAAGCGGGCATTATCATAATGCCCGCTTATAATGCCCTAGGTGTGATAGCAGGTATTATTGCTACCATAACATATTCCGTTTCTAAGGTTTTACAGGTCAATAATAGATGGGTAAAACATAAACGAACTAACGGGATATTTATAATTAAAATGTTTTAGACGGGTGGTCTACTGTAGTATAACGGAAAGCAATAACACCTTCAAAGAAAATTAAACTACTTTTATTAGTGTGTCTCCTAGACATGTCTACTTAATGTCTACGTGACAAGAATTTTCACTGCTGAAAATTAATTATTTCTTGCGAAGAAGTTTTTGGCGCAAAGAACCACTTTGACCTCGATTACTGCCTTAATATTTTTAACCGACTTCAAAAACGAGGAGGTTTTCAATTCGCCGCATATCTTTATCTTTATCTCTTTTGTGGCTCTGATTCCAAGTCAATTCGCCAGTTCTTCCGTTCCGATCATATAAGCTATTGCTTATAAGCTTTCCCGACTTTGTCCGTGGAAAATCTGGATAATGTAGATAATGAGCTCGAAACTCCCAGACTTTCCTAGCATATGAATAAGAAACAACAGCGATGAACTTCTGAACATGCATAAATTGTGGCCGTCAAGCCAAGGACTGCTACTGGTATCGCGCATAACCGTCACTTTAACTACTGACGCTTTTCCGCAAGGCATGCGTACCTCCCCGACCATACGAAGACACCATGTGGTCAACAGCAAAACCTAAAAACCTCAGGCTTTAGGAATCTTTACTCACAGCGCTTAGCCCCAGAAGAAAGAAGCCCCAATTTAGCGTGAATCTTTTCTCGATCCTCAAGGGTACAGCAACGCTCGTACGACACCTTCAGCCGCCTACCCGGGAAGTCTATGTAGACTTCTACGTAAACGTGAACCGCACTAGTAGACTAGGGGACGATTCAACCAGACAGACGCCGCCGACGCCTGACGTCACGACGCCTGACGTCACAGACGACGCCTGCGCCTAACCGATTACCGAGGAATCTTGCGCAACTCCATATTGAGGGTACTGCGCATGCGTCATGAATCTGCAAGGGCGTGGCCACGGCCTGTCACCTGTCAAATGTCAAATGCCACTTGCCAAATGTCAAATGTCACCTGTCAAATGTCAATAGGAATCTAACCTAGAAATATGGACGTCGCGCCTCGGACCGACGCTTAGGGCTCCGCTCCTTTGGTTCTTTCGCTGTCCTATTATCCGGGGCCCCACAAGGGTATTAACCTGTTAAACGGTTGACATAACCTTAAACTTTTTATGAGTATTGTATATCGACAAAATGGTGAAGGTAAAAATATAATTAACGATTTACAACTATTTATAAATAATATAATTTTTGTATATTTCCTAAAATTAACCCCTAAAATAAGACTTAAGGGTATTTTTAAAAATATTTTATAAAAGGGTATCATGAAAGATCGCTATCAGCCGGGGTACCGAAGGTACTTTTTCCGCTATTTGCGCAAACCTAACTATAATGGTTTAGCCGAAGACTGCGGAAAGAGTGAATTCGCCGCATATGTTTTTGTTACTCCGTCAATTGTGGAAATATTATAAAAATTCTTTTTATTTGCAAGAGTGCACTTTCGCGGTGGTCCCATAAAAAACAAAGTCAGGATCGCAAGAGGAAAGATACCAGACCCATTGTTTTCTCTCTGCCTTACGTTGTTCGTGCATAGAGGTGTGACTGCGATCGCAGTCGCTGCTACCAATCACCGGTTATTAACAAATCATTTTGGTAGCTGCTACTTGCGCCTGGCGATCGCAGTGAAAAAATCACTCTTTAATATTCGCAGTTCGCAGAGGTGGCGCTGCCCGTAACCACAACATTAAACGGCGACTGCGATCGCTGGACGGTGATTGTGATTACGATTCAGTGATTCTAACCTCTTTCATTTAAGTTTATGGTGATTATGCATGTTTACGTTAGTGAAACGGGATGCGAATTGGCTTGCTTACCGGATGAAAACTATTTTTTTATCAATTTGATTTGTTAATAATTCTATCGCGAATGGGTTGCCCAAATAATATGATCAAGCTATAAATGTTTATAAAAAAATTAAGATATTTGATATACTTCGTGTAATGTCGTTTTTTTAATATACATTTACTTATATGCCAATGCAAATCAGTAATTAAATTATATGTATATTAAATGACAGAATGTATTTAAAAATGATATATTTTTTCTTCATTCAATTTTAACAAGGTTATCTATATGACTTTATTTATGAAAATTTAGCATGTTTCCGTAAAGAGTGATAATATCACAGTTTTCAGTAGCAGCTACTTTTAGATAGCAGTAGCAGCGATCACCGATATCAAAAATCACTATTAAGCCCACCGCTATTCGTGCGATAAACCTTTACTAGCGCCACCTATTGGTGTAACGTTAAACAAATATTATAATAATACGAGGGCAGTTTAAAAATTGCTATTACATTCTTTAATAAAATTTACTCTTTTCACCAGAACTGACAGAGAGACTACAGTAAAAAGCACAGGGACGTGTAATTAATTGATTGACATTGGGAAGGGAGGGGAGTATAATTAGTTCTGGTTAGTTAAATATATTTTTTTAAATTTGTACTCTTTGAAAGAGGTACTGGTAGTGTTTTTTAGTGTAATATACCCATTTATTAGTAATAATTATAAATTAGAAAAATATGAACTAAAAAGCGAAAAATAAACATTTTTTTTAAATTACCCTGACTTTAAAAAAATAAATAACTCACTAAGAGGTCAAAAATAATAAATAAAAAAATAAAGTTGGATAATAAATAAGCAAAAGTTTTTATACTATATGTTATTCCCACTTTATTTTTTTATTACTAATTATTTTTAACTCTTTAGTGAGTTTTATTTTTTTTTGAAAGTCGGTTTAATTTTTTTTGGTGATCATTGTTCACTACCTGTCCTACAATGGTCTAGTTAATACTCTATGAGCGTATAGACAAATAGTCAAACAAATATTATTGTCTTTGTCTTTTTGACACCCGCTCCACGACGTGAGGTGGTTAACATATTGCTTTTTACAGCTTTCTAAGCTCCGGTCAATTATTCGCACACTTCTATGCATCTATCATTAAGGCTAAATTAGTTTTTCTATAGAATTAATTTATTACATTTTTATTTGCGGTAAAATGTGAATTGCATTTTTAATTTTTAAACTGCGTCTATGTATACTTATAAATCATATAAGGTGGTTTACCAATAAACTAAAGAAAAACATTACTGAAGTATACAGTGTGATTTAGAGCGCCCCTGAAAAATTTACCACCAGTGGGGACTCGTGTCAAAAACATCAGGGGGTTCACAATTTTATTTAATAGAGAATTATTGCAAGTTGCCTTATTAAGCTCGGGTATTATTAATACCGGCCTTATTTAAATAGTGCTTGTACACGTAATTTAGAGTTATTGCAAATCATGTTGACAGTACCATTAATCTAAATAAATAATAGTTTAAAAAACTAAAAAACACGCTTTTATATGCAACCGAACTAAAATTAGAAAATAATTTTTCATTACAAAGAGTTTGTCACTTCAGAGTAAAAAGCGTGGGGTGCATTTTACTATTTTTTCATAACTTTTCCCTCATAGATATTTGCAAATAGAATAATTAGAACATTTAATATATTAAGCACCCCACGCTTTTATTCTGAAGTGACAAACTCTTTGTAATGAAAAATTATTTTCTAATTTTTAGTTCGGTTGCATATAAAAGCGTGTTTTTTTAGTTTTTTAAACTATTATTTATTTTTCATTTTTTGGTTCGATATATCAATTAGTTTTTATTAGTTAATAAATGCTCCAGTTTATTCACTAAAAAATTCCTTCGCCATTTTGTCAAGAGACACAGAGGATCTGTAAAGGAATTTATTTATCCTGACGGTCCTAATCAGGATAACGGGATACTGTTTTTAAATTATTGCATTGTCATCGGTCCTTGATACGTGTGCAAAGTTTTAAAGAAATTGAATTGTTGGAAGTTGGTAAAAATTAGGCTCAAAGATTCCGTTACATAGATAGATAGATAGATGGATAGATAGATAGTTACAACCCAAGCTAATAAAAGCGTGTTAATTAAAAGGGGAAAAAACTTTAGTTGTTTTTCTTCAGTGTTTTGTGTTGTAGGATTTTGTTTAACACAATTACAGAAATACATTTAAAAAAGCAAGGTATTAAGTATTTTTACTTCTAAAAACTTTTCGATTTTAGTGGTTGGCAACCGTTCGGTTACACGAACAGTTCCGAAGTTAAAATAAGATCAAAATAAGGCACGACCTAAAACCGACATAAATAAAGCCAGGCACTATACTTATTAAGGGAGTTCTTACACTACCAAGCATCTGCGCAAGCTCAGATGTCAAAATAAGGCCGGTATTATTAGTGCCTGTGCCTTATTTCACTGTGCAATAATTCTCCATTATTTTAAGTAAAATATAGGGAACACAAAAGTAGTTATTTAAGATTTTTCGAAAAATAGATTGTGTAAAATTTGACGATCAAAAATAAAAGGGGCCCATCTTCAAACATATTACAACTACAACATGTACTTTCTATATTACAAAAAAAAAAATTTGTAGAGGCAAAAAAAACATCCTCATCTTTGAAATACATACACTTTTACTCATTTTTGTACTACAACTTCTTTCCGTAAGGTAGGGGTGGGGGCCCACATAACCATACTCATTCTTGCTAAGGGGGAATTCAAACCTCCAACCCCCCTTATACACGCCCATGGTGTGGGTCCCATGTCCCAATTTTTAGATAGAGTAATTTGAAAATATGATCTACGTCACTGACATTTTCCGAGTAATTAATACAGGGTTGTCAAAAATAAACGTAAAAATTTTATGGACAAAAATCTTATAAGTCAATCTTTTGAGATGGAGATTAGAATGCAACTAATATGGTATTTGCTTAAAGGTCTTTTAACGATCTTTTGTATAGTAATATAATATACAGGGTGCTTTTTTTTAAAATGTATGTATACCTACTTTTTGTCCTACCCTGTGTATCATGCGTGCATCACCGAAAAATATAAATTGCTTAAGAGACTTTGCAAGTAGATCAGGGTCGATAATTTTAAAACAAAAAAAAATAGTGAAATAAAACACTTTGTAAAAGTTAAAAAAATATAACAAGAATTAAAGGAAATAACATTACGGACGATTTGTGGAGGGAGGGAGGGGGTTAAAGGTAAAAACCGGTTTTTCTCGATTTTTGGCAAAACTACAAGTTTTATGGAAAAAAAAGTTGAAATGTACCCTTATTTTTAATCGAAAATTTACGTGTCAAGGTATCGATATTTTTTTTTAAAATCGGTGGGCTTTTTGTTCGTTGAAATCTTGGCTTTCATATGGTTAGTTCTGGTTAGTTATGGTTATAATATACATTACTACAATACATTTTCTCAGAAAATGCATTTTCATAAAAATTGTAGATTTGCCGGAAATCGACAAAAACCGTTTTTGCCCTTCTTCCACTTCTACATCAAATAAATGAAAATAAGAGTACTTTTTCGATATTAGAGACATTTTGCACCCCTTATTTTGCAATTCCGTTGTGGTTTACGGTATTCTGAGAATGCGCAGTAACGCAAACATAATCCTTTATCGTTATTAACCACACCGGACTCCTTTAATTACGGATGAATACCGAAAAGCTTATCGTTATCGTTATTGTTAAACTGCGTGGTTGCCGGATTGTAGAAATTTTATTATCAATTATTTAAAAGATTAAAATTGAAATGCCGTATTAATTAAAATATCATTTATACAAAGGCTCTAATTAGCAAAAAATCTATAACAGTAATAAAAATCAAATAGTGTTAAGAAATTAAAACGGACTTGCACTTTTACGGATATTCTAAATCAGTAATTAATTTAGGTGTTACAATCTGGCACACTTGCTTTTTATTGTACTACCAAACCTAACCTTACTTTTTGTTTATACTGTATTGTTTGCATCTACTTTAAAAAACGAAATCAACAGAAGTGTTTGTATATATTTAAATATCCATTTATATCTTATGAAGAATAAAAGTAAATACTGATTTTTCGTTAACTTTAAAATCGGTCAACCACAGGTAAAAATACGGTTATGTGTCGAAAGCGCAGACGCGAGATATATTTCTTAAAAGAGGCTGCAAAATCTCTGTCTAAAACTGCTGCCGTAATCGTTATGTTTAATAACGATAACCATAAGGAGGCCAAAAACGTCTGTTATTTTAAGAGGTGCAAAATGTCTCTATTAAGTCAAAATAGTTTAAAAAAATAAATATTTCAAACCAAAAAAAACCGTGTATTTGGGACATGCTAAAGTACAATTTTAACTACATTTTGCAAAAATAGTTTATTTTTTGTAAAAGATAAAAATTCAAAAAACTAAAAACTTGGTGTTTTGTATTTTTACATAATTTTAAGGTTATGTAAAGAAAGTGAAAAGACAAAAGTTGTAGATCTTTTTATTGCCTTACAACTTTGCCCTCTAACTTTTTTCACAGAACTCGTAGTTTTCCCCGAAGTAAAGAAAAACCGTATATTACACTTAGGACCCCCCTTCTCCCTCCCCGACCTTAAATCGCCGGTAATTTATTTTCCCTTTAATTTTTGTTATATTCTTTACCTTTTTTAATAAGTTTTATCCATAGATAACCTACATTTAGATCCGCAGTGGCAAGAAGCATTTTACGGATTTTTACGACCGCGCGCAGTGGGTGGACGAACATGCGCACTTAAAGGCCGTGGCAAAATACAAACACCGGCACCCCGTACCCTCCGTCCACGGTCTGACCGTGACGCTCATTAGCTACCATACTTCGAACAGAAAACCAGAACGCCGTCGACAAATTTTTTCCGATAATGCGGATAGTCTGTTTGGCGCCAGGTGCGTTTACCCTCAACTTGCTTGCGCATAAACCGGTATTTTTCGCCCATAAAATGTAACTTTTGTTTCGCCCAGGTAATAATAATAATAATAATAAACGTCTTTTATTTATGTTTTCCTATTACTATTTACAAATAAACTTCATTTATAAACTATATGGTGCCAACACTGGGAGAAATTTAACTATAGGTACAGGGTACCATCTATTCTTACATTTAACCCAGTGCCAACACCACACATCTCAAAATAAATTAACCACAAAAACTAACTTTTAAACCGTGTAAAAATAAGTGTTACAAATAAAAATATTGTTAAAAATCACAAATACAAATTAAAACTTAAAACTAATTAAAAATATTTAAAACAAAAGATAAATGGCGTTTACATCAGTAATGAACAAGAAATAAACAACTTTTTAAAGGCCTCATTTCCACAGGATCTCATAGCGTCGGTAAAGTTATTATATGCTTTGCTGACATATTTGCTAAGGTATCTAAATCTTTATTGACTCTGTATTCCGCTATATGGTGTTCATAAGGCAAAAAGCTAAACATAAGCTGAGTGTCGTCCGCATACATTTGAGAAGTGCAATAATTAATGTATTTTGACAGATTAGCCGTATAAAGAATAAAAAGCAGAGGCCCCAGTATTGACCCCTGGGGAACTCCAGAGGTAACATGGCCCATTCCAGATGATTCTCCATCAAGCACCACACACTGCCGACGCTCGGTCAGATAGGACCGTATAAAACAAATGGTTTCCTCAGAAAGCCCATAAAAGCGAAGCTTGGCGCAAAGCAGTTCATGATTGATTGTGTCGAAAGCCTTAGAGTAGTCTAGCAAGATCAGAGCCGAGATCCGACCCCCATCCAAATCTCTACCGATTGAGTCTACAACTTCTGACATAACTGCAGAGGTTCCGTTATCATCACGAAAACCCGACTGATTATCAGGCAAAATTTTGAATTTTTCCGAGTAAGCGGTCATCTGCTTGCATACAATTTTTTCTAGTATTTTGGATAGGACTGGCACTTTACTAATCGGCCGAATCAGAAAGGGAATCGGGGTTGTTAACTTTAGGAATAGGCTGGACCAAAGATGTCTTCCAGCAGGAAGGAAAATAGCAATTCTCCAGGCATACGTTAACCAGATGAATAACATTGGCAATCCATCAAGATCAATGGTTCCATCCTTCTATAATTTTTTCAAACGACTTCAAAAACGAGGAGGTTCTCAATTCGTCATGTATGTTTTTTTTTTTTACTTTTTACCTCTTTTAAAAGCTTCGGCACTGGTCTAAAGTGTAGAAGTAGACATGCCGCACGCATTTTAAATTTACGTCTACTTTGGCCTATTTAAATATTAATTTCAACTTTTACTGAAGGGATTCGCTTCGGGGATTATAATGTCTCGCCGACTCTTTTTGCCATGTCATACGTCGGCCGGTGGGCGAATTTATTATTTTCACAAAGCTAGACGATTTTATCGTCTGCGGAAATTAAGCGAGTAACTTTATAAAAAGTAGTTTAATTGTTTTATTCGTTTTATTATTCAGTGTATATTTTTTGTATTGTTAGAAGCAGTGGCGGATCGTGTTGGGAACCTTAGGAAGCGAGATTTACCTGTGTAGATGAACAAATGAATTAAACAGCTTAATCTAATTAATTTTGATTTTTTAAAATTTTCAAAGTAAGTAAATACGAGTACTTAAGTCTCGTGACAATCTTTTATATTTTACTAGCCCACCCATACCTACTTCGTTGGGCGTTAATTATACAGGGTGTTCATTTGAAAACTTCCCACCACGGATTTATCGAAAACCACTGATTAAAAGAAAAAACGCCGAAATACGTCAAAAGGTTTGTCAAGGGGGACAACTGTCTAACCTAAAATTACTTCACCCCTTTCACTCTCTGTCCCCCAGGGCCATCCCCTTAAAAATTTTAAATGGCAAGGGGTATCGAGTAATAGCTTGTTTAAAAGACCCTTCGAAGTCTTTTATTTTGACGTTTGATTTTTTTAAATCGGTCGATTCGTTTTCGAGAAAATTAGAAAAATCTTTGTTTATCTTAATTTGTTCAGATAGAAAATGAAAATATCAGTTTTTATTTAAATAAGTGTTAAATAACTGTCAAAAATGCGCAACATCCCTATTAAACAACCGCGATTTTGTTTATCCTAATCCAAAATGTCAAAAATGTACGCGTCTGAGAAGCGAGCAATCAAATTTTTCAAAAGAGCAAAAAAGTTGTCTCCTTGACAAACCTTTTGACGTATTTCGACGTTTTTCTTTTAATCGGTGGTTTTCGATAAATCCGTGGTGGGAAGTTTTCAAATGAACACCCTGTATATATATATATATATATATATATATATATATATATATATATTATTTTTTTTGAACTTGTTCAATTATAATAAAACATAGTCTACAGTGTGTCCAAAGTTGGTAGAGAATGTATTGGGATATTAAAAACTATAAGAGATAGAAATATGGTTAAATTGGGAAAAGTTGTGGGCCATTTAATGGTTAATCTAATGCCGTTTTAATGACGGCCGTATCTCGTTTGGTTATTGAGTTATTTTGAAAAAAACTGAAAATGTGTATTTTAGAAAAGTACTGTAGTTTTTTATTTCAAATAATTTTGGAATTTGTAAAAACATTGTTCGAGCAACTTTTTAAGAGCAATGCATTTCTCTATTCAGATTTTAATTTTGACGTTTCGGTTTTGAGATGCCAACATCAACTTTCGTTTTTCTTATGGCGGCCATTTGGTTTTTGTGCACATTTTTAAAAAACTTTTTTTCCCTTTAAAATGATGAAAACACTTTATGGGTATTTTTGATTTTTATGTCAAAAATCGTCAAAATTAATTTTTGTCAGAGTTGGCCATGACTGCTGAAGCCATTAGCTATAGACAAAATTGCCATTCAATTTCCAATAAGGACCTTTGTTGGGAAAGGTAATGCAAATTTATTTCTAGCTTTTATAAACTTATATATCCAAACAAAGATGGATATTTACCTTGTATGCATCGGAACATTAAAATATGTGTTAAATTCTATCAAGCTGTAAACTTTCTATCAGAAATGTGTATATGTGCTCAAAAGCATTTTTTTTTTAAATTTTATTATCCATAACATACAAAAACCTAATTTATAGTCTCTAAACTTAACCAAACGATTCTACAACGAAAAATAGGAATAAAACTTCATATAAACATATGTCCTAAACGTCTTAGTTTTTGAACTACGGGGTATTAATTTTTTTTTCATCGTTTGTTTAAGTTTGTCGGTTGAGTTACTGGACACCCTGTATGTATGTAAGTAATTTGATTGAAATTTATGAAAACTTTGATGTCTATTGGTGCCTAAACGGTGAGGTTTATCGACTTCAATAAAGAGTATCTTATTTTTTAAGTTGTTGATTGTCTATAAAATAGCGCCCCCAGCTTTGCGATATCTGTCAAAATAAAAAAGTTATGATGTAAATAAATTTTAAGTTTTAGGTAAAGTGCCCTCTGGCGGTATTTAAAAAGTTACTTTTGTCTTAAAATTTTAGAATCTGCAAAGCTCGATTTGTGTGCCAAATATCAACTGGATTGGTTAAAAAATAAATGCAATATGGCGAAAAAACCAAAATAAAAATTGAACTTTGACGGCTTGTAACTCGAAAACGAATGACATTTTGAAAAAAATTATATAAAGCTCTACCCTTATTTTGTCAGGTAGAATCACCCTCTTAAGTTTCGTTATCGATTTTTGAATCACCCTGTATAAGTAATTACAATACTCTCAAGTCTTTAAGATTCTTTAACAAATGTTCTTTTAGCTGGCAGCCTTCGATCAGGAAAACGTTCCTCGTAAATGTGTCTAGCTTCTTTAGAATTGCAATGAGCCTCTCCGTAAATAAAAAGCATATCGTGATACTCGCGTACCAAAAAATCTCTTTTGTATCAAAATGAACGCACTGATACAGTATAGTTCCTCCACTCAGGGTTCCCAACAGAGAAACTCGTGGTTCCGCGCGTATGCATCCCTATACGGTTCAACTGGACAGTCCTCGAACTTTTCACTTTGTTCGTTCTTTTATCCCTAGAGTTTCTAGATTGTGGAACCTGCTGCCCGCGGAGGTCTTTCCTTCCCCCAAATCTTCAAGTATTTAAGTCCCGTGTCAACAAACTCCCTCTTACCTCGCTTAAGACACCCACGGTACGTTAGTACTTAGGATTGTAGCCTTGTGGTTTGTCCAAAGATTAAAGAAAATATATATATATATATATATATATATATATATATATATATATATATATACAGGTCTGGAAAATCGTTATCGAACCATTGGGATTAACAAGTGGAAAAGAGAAAGCGATCTTGCCTTAAGATAGAAAGTAACGGAAAATAAGATATTCCCCATGTTTCAAATGCAATGATGCCATATGTATTTATACGCCCACTTTCCTGCAGTAGTGGGGTACATTAACGCCGGTCAACGCGACCGTCGCCGGGCCCGAGCATTTGGAGAGAGTTCAGTTGCAAGCTGTTTGGGGTATTGCAAACTACGGCGCTTTCTTTTAAAATGTTGGTTTATACCGTTGAACAAAGAGTTCAAATTATTAAGTGGTACTATGCCGGTAAACTCAAAGGTCAACGTGTGGGCTGGCATTTTGGGCGATAATATTATTGGCCCTTTTTTTATTGAGGGAAATTTAAATGCCAACAAATACTTGAATCTTTTGAGAAATCAGGTTATTCCAGCTGTTCAGGCTCTCAATGTCAATTTTGAAGATATTTGGTATCAACAGGATGGTTGTCCGGCTCATAACGCCAGGGAAGTTCAACAATTTTTGGGAGTCACGTTTCCAAATCGTATAATCAGCGGAAGAGGTACCATAAAATGGCCTCCTAGATCACCAGATCTGGCATCAAATGATTTTTTCTTTGGGGACATGTTAAGCAACAAATTTATAGGCATCGTCATGAACGTGCAAATGACTTAGATGAGCTCCGCCAAAAAATTAGTCAGGTTCTTATAGGAATAACACCTGAAATACTTGAAAACACAAGAACCGAATTCTATAACAGGTTGGGATATTGTCTTGCACAAAATGGTGGTCTCTTTGAGAACCTTATAAACTAAGATTTTAAAAGTATTAAAGTTTTTATAAGAATTTTTTAGAAAAACATTTTTATGTTCTTTATTTTTTTTTAGAATTATATTTTTATTTTTAAAATTATTTGTTTATTCTTTCTTTCGGAATTGCTTTTAATTTTGTTTAGCCCCAAACGGCAAAAAAAAGCTCTTAAAAATGGCAGTATTTGATGCATTCAAAGCAATAAATTCATCAAATACCAAAATATTTAATAGTTACGTAAAAAATTATCAAAATATGTGAAGCAGTAACATCCTCCACGCGTGCAAAGAAGCAACTGCGTGCTCGTGCTCGAGCCTCGAGCTCGATCAGCCATAAACAAAGCGAGCGCGTTGGCGCAGTGGTGGGGGAGAAAGCAAGGGGAACGGGCGGGGAAACACCTCATTCTGTTTCAAGTCGAACTCATGTGATTTAGTAATCTGCCTTTTCTTCTGGCAATATGTTTCCGCCCAGTGTAATTACAGCCCCACTCTTTTTGTGCCGTAGCAGGAGAAGAAATCCAGACGAGAGCGTCTGCGGTACGTAAATGTCGAGTACAGGGTTGCCGACTTGCCTTAACTTTCGGAGGTAAAATTAAAATAATAATAGTAATAAAAATGTTATTAAACCTTTTTTACTTTATTTTTGTGATTTTAGAATGTAATTGTATAATGTACATTTAATTTTTAAAATTTAAGGACTTTTAGGAAACATAAAAATATCAATTTAGGGATTTTTGAACTAGGTTTGGGGACAGATTTTTTCGGAGTCGGGTCGACTAGAATCCTTTAAAATTTATTTTTACTGGCAAGTCGTTTGCTGTGTTGCAAACTGCTGCTGATCCTGCTTAATTTAGATTTTTAAAGTTTTGGTCAATATCGTTGACAAAAGTTCAAATTATTAAGTAGTACTATGCTGAGTAATTTAGCAGAAGAAATAATTAGGAGGTTTGCATTATAGGTTTGGTCTTGTACCAGCTGAAAAGTACAACTTTTGAAATTATTATAAAAGTTTGAAACCATCGGCTGTTAACGAAATTGTAGGAAGTGCATGTGTAATGATGAGGTGCCACTTGCACCTCCATTAACTAAGAAATGACAAGTCTGTGATACTGCTGCATTTCTACCTCTTTAAAAATTTCCGTCCGCAGTATTGCGCCCTGGTGCCTTGCACCACCCGGTAGCATATCACCTCAAATGCTTGAAAACCAAAGAGAACCGAATTTAATAAATTGAAATATTGTCTTGCCAAAATTTGTGGTCTCTTTCAGAACCATAATAATAAGATTTTAAAGAGTTTCCACATTGTATAAACATTTCCGTTAGAAATACTTTTATGTTCTTTTTATTTTTTAGAGAGTATTTTATTTAAATTTACTTCTTTTTTTTTTTTGTTAAAACCCAAATGGTAAAAAAGAATTATGCTTCTAACTTTAACCATGCTACTGAATACCATCAGTGTGGCCAGGTGGGTTACGATAAAAATCCCCGCGTGGTTCCAAAAATCACTTTTTTTGGGATACTTTAGAAAAATCCCTGTGATTTAAAGCCAGATTTGAGGGCCGCCTTTTAATAGTCAAAAAAATGTATTTTCTACGCCAAAGAAATTGACAACAAAAAAAAGGTTTACGTAAAAATCGAGAATTTTAAGTAAAAAGTAAGTAAAAGTAATGATTTGTTTACAACTGACATTAATTTCATGATATTTATGTCAGATAGAAATTCTAGCTGTGTACACGGTCAAAAATATTGTCTGATATAAATTTTTGATTGTTTACACTAGTCAGAATTTTTATCTGACGTAAATATCATGCAATAAAAGTAAGATCAAAACGTACCTTTAAAAATGTTTTTACCTTCCAAATCGTTAAAATCCCTGTTTTTACTTTAAAAATCCCGTTTTACCTTGTCATCAAAAATCCCCAGAAAAGTCTCTGGCAACACTGTTCAATACCCGAACGCTGCAAGTTCTTGATACGCAAAACGGAGAAACCGTCGGCACCAGTGTCCTAATAGGGGAGTACGTTTGGATGTAAGCAAAGAGAACGGGGAAAAATTTGTGCATCGACAACATCGCATCGTCTGTTTCAGTCGAACTTATGTGATTCAGTATATTCAGAAATATCTCTTTCTACTTGGGGAATTGCAAAGGGCGAATAAAGTATTTCCCACACCTGTTATATATATATATATATATATATATATATATATATATATATATATATATATATATATATATATATATACAAGAAACAAAATGTGACTTTAAATCGGGTAAACATTGGGCATTAATGTATGCCAGAAACTATCAAACATTTTTTCCCGACGAAGATATTCATTTTTTAATGCCTACCAACACCATGTCGCGTTCGGACGTTTGCCAATTGTGTGAGGGATTTTGTTTGTCTGTTTTTCGTCGAAAAATGTTATTTAATAAGCAAGTAAATATTTCTTTAGAGACTGTTAATTAATAAATAAGATGTATTGATTCATTTAACACTATTAGGCATATGATTATAAAATATTTGGGTGTAAAATTAATTGATTTTGGCACTAAAAACTAATAAATAAACGGCTAATTTTTTGACATATGTTATAGGAACTTTTAGTTTAAAAAATAAATCCTAGATACATACGCCTTACTTTGTTATCAGCGGCTAAAAAATGCATATATTAAAATTGGCTAAAATCGGCGTTGCTAATAGCAAAATATTTTATTAATAGAATATCATAAATTAAATGAGGGCTATAAATAGATGATTTTATGCAATATGTTAATAATGCCTATAAGTATGCATTCGTCAGAAAAATAGACTTTAAACCTGTTATCTAAAACAGCAATATTTGCATTATTTAACAATCTAAAAATAGTTTTAACAAATAATATTAAAAAACTCTAAAAGCAACAAAATAAAAAACAATTTCTTTAAAAGTCGTCGTATTTCCCCGTACGTCACTAGACGAAACCGTAAACAACACGGGTAATAAATCTTTGATTAGTCAAAAAGGGAAAAAATATTAAAACCCATTTCTATTGGACCACTGCACTGGGCTAGGCGAGACCACAATGTCTGATGTTGGAAGGAGTTTTACCAGTGAACACAAATTGTTCTTGTTGTTGATGCTATAAAAACCACTGATCTCTATGGATTGCCAATGTTAAAGTTCTCGCCAGTAGAGAAGATGCCACGGCGTCATCACTTCTGTCTTACTTTCAATTATTCTCCTTTTGTTGCTCGCACACGATGTAAACGACGCGTTTAGACAGCCATAGTTGATTGCCGTCTGTCTTTATTTGTATGACGCTTGTGACATCTTTGTAACTGGTTTTTAGTCTACTACCTGCGCGAAACAAAAGTTACTTTTCGCGTTATAGGAAGGATTTACAACGCCTGCTCTGGCTTTCTCGTTCAGAGTACGGTAGCTAATGAGCGTCATGTTCAGACCGCGGACTAGTGGTGTGCATATTCGAAAGATTTCGATATTCGAATATTCGTATTCGAATGATTTTAATATTCGAAACATTTTATATTTCATTGAGAAAGATATTTCGAAACATCTTTTAAAACATTTCATATATCAATGCAAAAGATCTTTCGAAACATTTTATATTTCATTGCCAATAAGCTTTTATTTTGTCGAAATACCGATTGAAAGATTATTGCTATTTGCGGCAACGAATTATTTCACGTCTTATTCCGAGTGTTTTCTAGTTTTGGCGCTATTTAACCATAAATAACAGCTGATATTCTTTGTTTGTTTGATTACTAATGGTTTAAGGTATGTTTTACGGGTTGTCTATATTAAACGCCTAGATATGAAAAATATTCATCATTCATTCGGTATCTTTCGTATTTGTGTTCGGTGTTTACGAATATAAATTCATGACTGATCGTTCATGAAATATTTCAAGACGAAATACGAATATTCGGAAGAAATATTCGAAACATTTCGAATATCTCGATGTTCGAATATCATTCAGAAGATCATTTGAAAGGTTCCAACACTACCGCGGAGGGGTGGCAGTGTTTGTATGTTGCGACGGCTTTTAAGTGCGCATGTTCGTCCACCCGTCCATTTGTTCGCGCGAGGTCGTAAAAATCTGAAAAATGCTTCTTGCCACTGCGGATCTAAATGTGGGTGCAATTTTAAGCCCTCAAATGGAAGCGGAAAATTGTATTTTACGCCCGGTCGTACAAAACCAATATTTTCAATAATACCGATCTTACGGTAATATTACGTAATATTACCAAAATTACTGGTAACATTACCTCGGTAATATTACTCTTTATATGCTAAACAGATGTTTAATATCCTGAATATTTCTGTTACGATTTTAATAAAATTTGGCTGTGTTATTTACAGCAATAAGGGGTCTATTTAGCCCTAACGTCTCTATCTCTCTCTATTTTTTCTTGGTTTTGGTCCCTTCAGGTCCAATCCACGACTCTCCCCTTCCGGACCATGCTTTCCAGGGCTTCGTTGGCGGAATATCTGGATAATCGAACTCGTAGCTCCCAGAAATTCCAAAAAGAAAACAAACAATTCAACATTCGATGCAATGCATAAATTGTCGGCTGTCAAACCAAGATCTGCTACTGGTGTTACGTATAACCTTCACTTTCACTACTGACAGTTCCCATGGCACGCCCATCTATTTCCCGCCATTTGAGAAATACGTCGTGTTCACCACCAAACAGGATACCATCAGCTTATAGGAATCTTCGCTCACAGCGCTTAGATCCAGAAGAAAGATGCCGTCAATTTAGCGTGAATCTTTCCTTGATCCCCGAAGGTAAAAAACGTTCGTACGGCACCTCTAACCGCGACTCCGGGAAGAACTTTGTAGTCCTCTACGCACGTCCGCACTGTCCGGAGGTCAAACAAAGAGTCTAGGGGTTCTTTTAGCCCTAACTTAATAAAATGGTTTAAATCCAATGGCGTGGCGCCTCGACTCGCACCTGAACGAAATGTTGGAAAGTTATAGTTATGGTCAAACATGCGAATACTCACAAGCGATTACGTAATAGTAAGCAAAAAGCAAAATCATCGATTTAGACAAACGAAGGCTGCACCAAACACCATACACGATCAGATTGTCGCTCGTGCATAATTTACGACCTTGCTAGTCTAGTTTCTTCCAATTATATTAAATGTTTTCGTCAAAAAGCAATACAATATATACCCGGGGACCCAGGATGTTGTTATAGCTGGGACCAAATTTTATTCATTCGGAAAGGGTTGCCGCAAAGTATCTAATGTATAGAAGGAACAGTTTAAAAACTGTGATAAGAAAAAAATCACAAAAAGTTTAAAGCAAATAAATCGGCATGCTTGTCTTCGCGGCCGCCTTTGCTATATTTCTTTTATGATATGCCGGTTGATGCAGCTGGTCATCGCACTATGGGATAGAAATTCATTTTTGGACAAAATTCTGAAACTTACCAATCTAACTTAAAATGAGGTGCTTTTTATTGGAAAAATATTATAAATTATTACAAATGCTTTTTGGGAACCTAAAACCTATTATATGTTGTTATAAATTTACTCCCCTTAACATTATTATTTTTTATTGTACAAAATAAACTAAAATGTCAGCTTGTTTGGTTAATTCGGTAGTATTCTAATTAGTATTCCGATGATTATTATCTCATATGATACACAGGGTACGACAATAGGTATGATTTTTAAATGGAATACCCTGAATATTATATCACCACCAAAAAATCTTTTAAAATGCTTTAAAAAATACTATTTGATGTGTCTATTTCAATTGGTTTCGGAAATATGACCATCCAAATCTGAAAAATAATTTTAAATTATTCTTAGAAGCGTAATAGAGATACATATTTTTTTTAAGGTATAAAATAAATAAAAAACACTGTTTTGTTGGGCAGATTCTGTAGAATCCATATCTTTCATCAGAATGCTTTTATCTTTTAGGATATACAGTGTGTAAACATATTAAATTTTAAAATAGAAAACCTTGTAAATTATAAAAAATCTTTTATCTGTTCTTACACTCAGAAGTAGCAAAAAGCAGGAAGGCAATTGTAAGGACAAAAACTGATAAAGAAAAAGGTAAAAAAATCTTTGACAAAAGTAGCGAGACTTCGCGAGACTGCATCGGAAACACAACAATAGCTCTTATTATTTAAACTCTTTTACTTTTTTAGTAAATAGGGCTAATAATAAACTAAGTAGATTAAATGTTGTATATTTATGTTTACTTAAAATACATTTTCAAGTTTCTTATTACCCCAATAGAAGTCGTCATATACTTTTATAAATTTGCGTACATGTAGTTTGGAGTATCTACTTTGAAATACACAGCATGAGCCATTAAAATTTCAAAGTTGCTTTTTGGCCAAAATAATGGATTTCTATCCCATAGTGTATCGGCGCGTCGCTGTAAAGGATAGCGGTGCCTTTGTATAAAATAGTCCGATTGCAGGCGGCCTTTTTATATGTTTTTTGTATTATTTTCAAAGGGTACCGAATTTGCGCTTTTAAAATGTTCTTACTATACTTTATCATTTCTTGTGAACTTGGCGGCATTGCTTTTCAGAAAGAATTATAGGTGGTTTAGACTTTACCCTCTCATTTTTTAGTTTTTAATAAAGACCAATAAAAATTTTACAGTATTAAAATAGAATAAATTGACATTTTTGGCCGGAAGTTATACCATCAACTTTCTTATGTTAAATATAAGTGACTAATTTTTTTTCTATATTCGTTTCTCTGTAAAATTTTCTTTTCAAATATATAATTTTGTTTTAAAATGGCGCCCAGAGAATACTTTTAAAGAAAATTGACAAGGACCGCCATTAATTCTACTTTAAATACATTTTTTAGCTAACTAGGCTGTGGAAATAAAAGAATGGCCTATCTTGATTTCACAGCTATCGATGTCCATAATTAAATCTCTTACATTTAGTAATTTCAATTTTTAATTGAAATAATTTTAAAAATGTGAAATTTTTCAAATGGAAACACCACTATTTTATTTTATTTTTAAATTGTGCACTAGAATCCCTTTCTAGTGACAAATCACAACGTATTGTTTATTTTCAAGATGGTGGCCATAGATTATTATTTATAAATTTAGTTACCTATTCAGATGTCGTGAATAAATAATATATGGCCGCCATCTTGAAAATAAACAATATGTTGTGATATGTCAATAGAATGGAACTTAGAAAATAGGGTGTTTCAATTTTAAATTTTTGGAAAATTTTGAATTGTCTCTCAGCAATTACATTAAAAACTGAAATACGAAATGCAAGTAATTTGTTAAAGGAAATTAAATATATTAATACTTGTAAAAGTAAAATAAGCCATTCTTTTATTTCCACAGCCTACTTAGCAAAAAAATGTACTTAAACCAATAATGGCGGTACTTAATATTCTTTAAAAGAATTCTCTTGGCACCATTTTAAAAACAGACACCCTGTATAATATATTATTGAAAAGAGAATTTCTTAGAGAATATAAATATCGAAAAATAAATTAGGTACTTGTATTATGTTTGTTCCAGCAGGCTGTCAGAAATGTTTGCAACCGTTCGTATTCTGCGCACGTCAAATTTTTCCTTCCAGTAGTGCCATGTTTCTAACATTATACAATTGTTTGTTGTTCCAGCAGTAGTTTTAAGATGTTGGAAACTGTTTGAAAAGTTTGCAAACTTTCTTCAAACATTACTGACAATTTTAACATAACCTTTCTTGTATTGACGTATAAGCAGTATGCACGCCTTGTTTATTTTTCGTTCCAGCAGTAAACTGTTGCCAACATTTCTGACTAATTTTTGTAACAATTTCTGCGTTTTACGATTGTTGCTAACATGTTTCCAACATTCTGCCGGAACAAACCTATTTAAAATAAGAAAGTTGATAGTAGGTACTTCCAGTTAAACCGAAAGTGATTTTATGATTGAAATGTAATGTCAAAAAATGTCAATTTATGCCATTATATAACTGTAAAATTTTTAAATATTTTTCCTAAAAACTAACAAAAAAAAATTTGGGGGGGCGGGGAGGAACAACCTTTTGTACCACTCGGTATAGTACTTTTCTCAATACTTGTTATGAAATCTATTTCAACAAATTTTTCATTGTTTTGGATAAATATTTTACCTCGCCCAGTGTCAAACTTTGAATTTTTTAGATATGCCCTTTTTTTAATAAAGCCACAGCCTAAAGGCATATCTATGTAAAAAAGAGCGAAAGTGTACAATTTTTAAATTATCACTCTGTTTTTAGAAATATTAAAAGTTGTATTCTTTGTTAATTAAATAAATTATGTTACTCTTTACACTTTAAGTTTTGTTTTTATTTTTACAAATTGTTATGTCTAGTTTGTCTATTTTTGTAATGTAAATAGGTATAAAATACCTATTACATGCATAGAAAGCAAAAAATATACCACGTAGAATCTAACTTCTCAATATTTAATTTATGTTTGTAAATATAAGCTTACCTAAAAATAAAATGTATAGTGTATAGTTTCTGACGTTGCAACGTCTTATAGTTCGATGGATCCGGCTGTACGCACCAAAAACATTACTCATGCGGCGTTACCTCGCTCTGAGGCGTTCAATTTAAGGCTTGATGTGCAAGCGAGAGCGCGGAAGAGGCACAATCGGCCTCCGCGTTCGGCAGCGTTCGACATGTGTTTCTCTCCTACTTTACTTTTAAGCAGTTTTAAATATTTTTGAACTATCCAGTATATCATAAAACTTTTAATATAAGTAACTACTGGTATGGTTAACTGTTCCGTTTAAATTCCTGCAAAATGGATTAAAATACACACATAAATGGTCATAATAAAAACAAATCTCCAAAAAATTATGGATTATTAATTCGGGAATTTGTTGCGTGCACCGTTCTTTGATCAAGGCCGTCGGAAGCCCTCATTAAACCACGGCCTCGTCACCGCCGCACCCTTCAATGAAAACCGAGATCTTTTAGGGACAGAGTCGGACTTCCTCAAAAAATCTTTATGAAAATGAACCTGTATATATAGTAAGAACATTTTAAAAGTGCAAATTCGGTACCCTTTGAAAATAATCCAAAAAACAGAAAAGAGGCCGCCTGCAATCGGACTATTTTACACTATGGGATAGAAATCCATTATTTTGGCCAAAAAGCAACTTTCAAATTTTAATCGCTTATGCTGTGTATTTTAAAGTAGATACTCCAAACTACATGTACGCAAAATTATAAAAAGATATGACGACTTCTATTGGGGTAATAAGAAACTTGAAAATGTATTTTAAGTAAACATGAATATACAACATTTAATCTACTTAGTTTATTATTAGCCTTGTTTACTAAAAAAGTAAAAGAGTTTAAATAATAAGAGCTATTGTTGTGTTTCCGATGTAGTCTGCGAAGTCTCGCTACTTTTGTCAAAGATTTTTTTACCTTTTCTTTATCAATTTTTGTACTTACAATTGCCTTTTTACTTTTTGCTACTTCTGAGTGTAAGGACAAATACAAGATTTTTTATAATTCACAAGGTTTTCCATTTTAAAATATAATATGTTTTGTCCTACACTGTATATCCTAAAAGATAAAAGCATTCTGATTAAAGATATGGCTTCTACAGAATCTACCCAACAAAACAGTGTTTTTTATTTATTTTATACGTTAAAAAATAAAAAAATTGGTAAGATGTATCTCTATTACGCTTCTAAGAATAATTTAAAATTATTTTTCAGATTTGGATGGTCATATTTCCGAAACTAATTGAGATAGACACATCAAATGCAGTATTTTTTAAAGCATTATAAAAGATTTTTTGGTGGTGATATAATATTCAGGGTATTCCATTTAAATAAATCATACCTATTGTCGTACCCTGTATATCATATGAGATAATAATCATCGGATTACTGATTAGAATACTACCGAATTAACCAAAGAGGCTGACATTTTACTTTATTTTGTACAATAAAAAATAATAATGTTAAGGGGGTGTAAATTTATAAAAACATATAATAAGTTTTAGGTTTCCAAAAAGCATTTGTAATAAATTATAATATTTTTCCAGTAAAAAGCACCCCATTTTAAGTTAGATTGGTAAGTTTCAGAATTTTGACCAAAAAATTAATTTCTATCCCATAGTGCGATGACCAGCTGCATCAACCAGCATATCATAAAAGAAATATAGCAAAGGCGGCCGCGAAGTCAAGCATTTATTTGCTTTAAACTTTTTGTGATTTTTTTTCTTATCAAAGAGCACCGAATTTACATTTTTAAACTGTTAAAATGTTGTTTCACTATAGACACCCAGAACAATGCTAAATTTTTGGTCATCAGCTTGGACGCTCGCTTCGTGGAATTTATGAAGCGGGTATCCATCGAGTACACACGTAAACAGTACGTATAATTTGCCGCTTCATAAATTCAGCCAAGCCAGCATCCAAACTGATGACCAAAAATTTAGCATTGTTCTGGGAGTCTATAGTGAAACTACAATTGTCTTTGGTCGTACTAAAAATGCAAATTTCCAAAGACGTCGCTGTACAAATAATTTTGGGAACCCCGGACTATACAGGGTAATCAAACTAATTCTTTATTATTAGAAATATAAAGTCGGTTAAATTAGTAAAGTTGTAGTATTTTTCTCTGACTAACGTGGTGCCAATAGAAAAACAATAATTGAACATCTGGTTTTCGATTTATTGCGAATAATTCTCTTTTTAATGAAACACCCTGTATACTAAACCACCATTTGTAATATCTATTAAATAGCTTTAAGAAAAGTTCGCATGTGATATATCCAATTTTAAATTGTTTTGGGAACATAGCCATCCTCAGGAATTTGATGGAATTTTTAAAATAAAACACTCTGTATATTGCATCACCATTAAATATATATTTTAAAGAACATTAAGAAAATACTACATTTAATATGTCTATCTCTTATAGTTTTAAAAATGTGGCTATCCAAATCTAAAAAATAGTAGATATAATGTCATATACCTACTGGAAATTTTACATCATTTTTAGATTGGATGGACATATTTCCAAAACTATTAAAAATTGGATATATCACATGTAGACTTTTTTAAAAGCTTTTTGATAGATCTTTCCAATGCTAATATAATGTAGAGGGTGTTCCATTTAAAAAGAGACAATTTATGATAATGATATATCCAAAGCTTTTGACCAGGTCTGGCATGCCGCACTTCTTAATAAATTTCCCTCCTATTGTCTTTCAACTAAACTCTGTACTTGGCTCTCTAGTTATCTATCTAATCGACGTATATCAGTTATTGTGGACGGCCATTCTTCAAGCTTTCACCAAGTAAATGCTAGAGTCCCTCAGGGCTCAGTTCTGGCACCAACATTGTTTCTTCTTCACATCAACGACCTTCTCTCGTCCACAACTAATTCCATTCATAGTTTCGCCGACGATAGTACCCTTCCCTCCAGTTTTCAGGTTCCTAAACCCATCACTAAACCTGACTTGGAAAACAAACGCAGAGCGATACAGATATCTCTTTCGCAGGATCTTAATTTAATATTGGATTGGGGCGCCAAAAATCTCGTTCATTTTATTGCATCCAAAACACAATCATGTTCCTTGTCGCGAAAAGAGTCATCAAATACTCATCCTCTACTTATGAGCGGCCAAGTCTTACAGAGCAGACACCTTCAATCTTGTGGGCGTCACATTTGAAAGTAACCTTAACTGGCATAAACCCATTGTATCTATAGCCACGGCAGCTTCAAAAAAGCTTGGATTTCTCTTTCGAGCCAAAAAGTATTTTTCCCCTTTTAATTTATACACTTTATATGTGTCCCAAATACGACCTCCCTTGGAATATTGTTCTCATATCTGGGGCATGGCGTCCTCCACAACCCTAAGCATTCTTGATTCTATTCAAAGAAGAGCTATTCGTCTCATTAATGATCCTTCACTTACAGAAAGGCTTTCCTCTCTTGCACATCGTCGGGCTGCGGGGGATTTATCGCTTTTTATAGGTACTTCCATGGCTTCTGCTCTGAAGAATTGTCCAGTATAGTTCCTCCACTTACGGTTCCCAACAGAGAAACTCGTGGTTCCGCGCGTATGCATCCCTATACGGTCCAACTGGACAGGCCCCGAACTTCCCACTTTGTTCGTTCTTTTATCCCTAGAGTTTCTAGGTTGTGGAACCTGCTGCCCGCGGAGGTCTTTCCTTCTCCCCCAAATCTTCAAGTATTTAAGTCCTGTGTCAACAAACTCCCTGTTACCTCACTTAAGACACTCACGGTACGTTAGTATTTAGGCTTTAAGCCTTCGTGGTTTGTCCAAAGATAAAAAAATCACATGAAGTCTTTTTTAAAGCTTTTTGATAGATCTTTCCAATGCTATTATAATGTAGAGGGTGTTCCGTTTAAAAAGAGACAATTTTTGCAATAAATAGAAAACCCAATGTTCAATTGTTTTTCGGTTGGCAGCACGTTAATCAGCAGAACAAATTCCACAACTTTACTAATTTAACCGACTTCGAATCTCTAAATAGAGACATTTTGCACCTCTTAAAATAACAGTCGTTTTTGACCTCCTTATGGTTATCGTTATTAAACATAACGATTACGGCAGCAGTTTTGGACAGAGATTTTGCAGCCTCTTTTAAGAAATATATCTTGCGCCTGCGCTTTCGACACATAACCTTATTTTTGCCTGTGGCTTACCGATTTTAACGTTAACGAAAAATCAGTATTTACTTTTATTCTTCATAAGATATAAATTCATATTTAAATATATGCAAACACTTCTGTTGATTTCGTTTTTTAAAGTAGATGCAAACAATACAGTATAACCAAAACACAAAAAGTAAGGTTAGGTTTGGTAGTAGAATAAAAGCAAGTGTGCCAGATTGTAACATCTAAATTAATTACTGATTTAGAATATCCGTAAAAGTTCAAGTCCGTTTTAATTTCTTAACACTATTTGATTTTATTACTGCTATAGATTTTTCGCTAATTAGAGCCTAGGTATAAATGATATTTTTATTAATACGGCATTAAAATTTTAACCTTTTAAATAATTGATATTAAAATTTCTACAATCCGGCAACCACGCAGTTTAACAATAACGATAACGATAAGCTCTTCGGTATTCATCCGTAATTAAAGGAGTCCGGTATGGTTAATAACGATAACGGATCATGTTTGCGTTACTGCGCAGTCTCAAAATAAAGTTAACCACAACGGAATTGCAAAATAAGGGTGCAAAATGTCTCTAATATTAAAGAAGTTAGCAATGGTGTCTATTTTAAACACTGTTCGAAGCAAGAAAGATATGTTTAATTAAAAGGTTGTAAGTATTTTAAATTTTAATTTTTAATAAAATTAAAATTTAAAAAAATAAAAATCTAAACAACATAATTTTGACAGTAAATTAGTAGTCTTAATAAAATATGTAATATTTTGTATATATTATGTTCTGGCGGTACATTAAATTCTGTACTGTATAGTAAGAACATTTTAAAAGGCAAATTCGGTACCCTTTGAAAATAATACAAAAAAACATAAAAAGGCCGCCTGCAATTGGACTATTTTATACAAAGGCGCCGCTAACCTTTACAGCGACGCGCCGATACACTATGGGATAGAAATCCATTATTTTGGGGTAATAGGAAACTTGAACATGTATTTTAAGTAAACATAATTATACAACATTTATTCTATTCAGTTTATTATTAGCCTTGTTTACTAAAAAAAGTAAAAGAGTTTAAATAATAAGAGCTATTGTTGTGTTTCCGATGCAGTCTCGCGAAGTCTCGCTACTTTTGTCAAAAATTTTTGTACCTTTTTCTATATCAGTTTTTGTACTTACAATAATTGCCTTCCTACTTTTTGCTACTTCTGAGTGTAAGGACAGATACAAGATTTTTTATAATTTACAAGGTTTTCCATTTTAAAATTTTATATTTTTGTCCTACACTGTATATCCTAAAAGATGAAAGCATTCTGATGAAAGATATGGATTCTACAGAATCTTCCCAACAAAACAGTGTTTTTTATTTATTTTATACGTTAAAAAATAAAAAAGTTGTAAAGATGTATCTCTATTACGCTTCTAAGAATAATTTAAAATTATTTTTCAGATTTGTATGGTCATATTTCCGAAACTAATTGAGATAGACACATCAAATATAGTATTTTTTAAAGCATTTTAAAAGATTATTTTGGTGGTGATATAAATATTCAGGGTATTCCATTTAAAAAAATCATACCTATTGTCGTACCCTGTATATCATATGAGATAATAATCATCGGATTACTGATTAGAATACTACCGAATTAACCAAACAAGCTGATATTTTAGTTTATTTTGTACAATAAAAAATAATAATGTTAAGGGGGTGTAAATTTATAATGACATATAATAAGTTTTAGGTTTCCAAAAGCATTTGTAATCATTTATAATATTTTTCCAGTAAAAAGCACCTCATTTTAAGTTAGATTGGTAAGTTTCAGAATTTTGACCAAAAAAATTAATTTCTATCCTATAGTGCGATAACCAGCTGCATCAACCGGCATGTCATAAAAGAAATATAGCAAAGACGGCCGCGACGACAAGCATGCCGATTTATTTGCTTTAAACTTTTTGCGATTTTTTTTCTTATCAAAGAGCACCGAATTTACATTTTTAAACTGTTTTTTCTATAATATGAAACATTCTTTAGGTTGCTCGCCAGACTTAAGAAGGGATGGCTTCGGGTTCAGGTCTAACGGTATAGCCTCGTGAACACACATAGTCAATTAACCCCTTAAAACTTGCATCACTTGAGGAAGGAACAAAAAAACCCCTTGTAAAAGCAAGTAAATAACTAGTAACAGTTTGATCACCTTGTATTAAAAATTGTATTCTTTGTGTTATTTAATAAATAGTTACCTGTGTCTAAGTCCACCCCTGTCATTTAAAAATACTTCCAGCCCAAACCCCAGACACCCTCTCTTCGTTCATATGACCCATTCATCCCTGCTCGCGTTTTATCGTCGTCTGACTGCCTGATCAATAATGAACTACGTGATTCCTGATAGGGGATGTGCGTCTTTTGAAAGATAGAGACAGGAAGAAGATTTTAGATGTTTTGCACAAGAATAGGAGTCTTTGTCTTGCGGTATTTCCGTTTGTTCCGTTTTGGATACTATAAGCATTGCAAAGAAAATTGTGGGTTATTTTAATCACTCTCAGTTGACATTTGGCAAGTTAAAAATAATCCAGAAACGGTTAGGCTTAACTTCCAAAAACTTATACAAGATGTAAAGACCTGTTGGAATTCTACATTTTATATGGTCCAGCGTCTTTTAGATCAAAAACAGGCCATTAACTTATATATTGCTAAGAATCCTGGTCCTGGAATAACAGATCTTGATTTTGATCAATGGAAATTTGTAGAAAAACTTATTAATGTTCTTAAATCATTTAAAGAAGTTTCAAAAGTTACCAGTCATAAAAGCAGTACTATTTTTGAGATCATTCCCTTTGTAAATACATTAAAAGTTTATCTTATCAAAAGATAATCAATTTTTTTGGTGTTTGAACACTTAAAAATCAATTAAAGAAAAACTTGAAGCAACGTTTTAAAGACATGCTAACCAAATACCATTTAACATTGGCTACATGTCTCGCTCCCCGCTTTAAGAGAAATTTTTTGACAATACCAACCAACTTCTTTTTTATTTTTTTCTTATTTTTTGTTGTAGAATCGTATGGGTAAGTTTGTCGGTTGAGTTACTGGACACCCTGTATGTATGTAGGTAATTTGATTAAAATTTATGAAAACTTTGATGTCTATTGGTGCCTAAACGGTGAGGTTTATCAACTTTAATAAAGAGTACCTTATTTTTTAAGTTTTTGATTGTCTATAAAATGGCGCCCCCAGCTTTATGATATCTGTCAAAATAAAAAAATTCATGTAAATAAATTTTAAGTTTTAGGTAAAGTGCCCTCTAGCGGTATTTAAAAAAGTACTTTTGTCTTAAAATTTTAGAATTTCCAAAACTTGATTGGCGTGCCAAATATCAACTGGATTGGTTAAAAAATAAATGTAATATGGCGAAAAAACGAAAATAAATATTGAACGGCTTGTAACTCGAAAACGAATGACATTTTGAAAAAAATTATATAAAGCTCTACCCTTATTTTGTCAAGTAGAATCACCCCCTTAAGTTTTGTGATCGATTTTTGAATCACTCTGTATATAATGTTATTACCGGACTTAATTTTTTTATTTGTTTTTATTATTATTTTTAACTTTTTAGGAAGTTTCAAGAATATTTTTAAAGTCGGCTTAATTTTTTTAAATGTTTATTCAGTTCATATAGTCAGCCGACGAAATATCCATTTTACCGGTGCACCATACACCTATTGTTACCGCCATTTCAATGCACAAAACGTCGCGTTCGATGCATGTAAATGCCTTTTTAAAAGGTGCATTAAATTATAATTCCGAAAGGGTTTTTATTAGACGAGTGATAGGGTTACAAACGCCCTTGTCCTTGCCCTTGAGATTCTTTTCTAGTTTTATTTCTTTCGCCAGGCAGAATAGAACCGTTAAATTATAATTTCGGTTATAGAATTACAGGGTATGGGAAGATGGGGGTGGAGTATTATTGTTTTGTAGAATTCGAGTATTTTCTTTTTGTGTGCCGCCTGTTTAGCAGTTTCTTTTAACTGTTAAAGAAAACCGTTACTTTGATATAACTGGTTGTTCTATTTTGTCCATTATCAATGTGGGCATAAATTTGGGTCGAAATAATGTGCTTTTGCACATTAGATTTTTCGGTTAACCCGTTTGCTAGTTAGATGCTAATATATTTTTAAAAATTGTTACATTATTATCGCCTCATATTTATGAACAACAATAAAAATACCAGTTAGCGTGACATAACGTTGTCATTTTAAAATTTAGTGCTTTATTATTATCAAAAAATCGTAGAGCGAAAAGATTAACCATGAGTTATACCACTGAAGAAAAAGTATTGATGATTAAATGGTACTATCAAGGAAATAGTTACCAAAAGGTGTCAGACATGTTCGCTGCTCAGTATCCGAATAGACCGATACCCGGAAAATCAACAGTCGATAGGACTAGCAAAAAATTTGAGAACAAAGGCTCAGTGATAAATAACTGCAGATGTGAAGCTAGGGAGTATCAAAGAGAAGAAAATATAGGAGATGATAGAGACGAAATAATGTGCTGACACAAACGCGAATTTTAAAGAATGTGACATATTAGCCTTAGAGTGTAGAGCGATGTCATAATAGTAGCCCAAGCCCAAGAGGGGATTTCGGGATTTACTACAGCGCGGCAGATTAATATACCGGAGGATACCTTGTATCCGGTTAAGTACCTCCACCAAATATGAGGTACGTATACAGGGCCGATTATATAAAGCAAAAATATATTCATCAGAAATGGTCGAGCGCGTCAGATTAAGATAGAGTAAGTTAGTTACATGCTAAACAGTGTATATTCCTCTAATCTGACAATTTGAGAGTAACGTAAAGGAAACAGAGGGCTACAAAAAAAACGTCAGATTAACATTTTCGAGCGTGGCTATTTTTTTATTTTAAGAAAAGAATTCAGGGATAACGAAAAATATGTAATCTGATACAACCAGAACGATTTCCACAAGCCGAAATAATAACAGTATTTATTTGACATATTTAAAAGTCTATATAGCGGCTTTCCCTACCGATGAAAAGGTGTACATTATATAACATTTTTTTCTTCTTAAATATAAAACCCATTAAAAACGGTAAAGAATATAGCAAAAATTAAAAGAAAAATAAATTACCGGGGATTTAGGGGGAGGTTAAAGTGTAAAATACGATTTTTCTAGATTTCCGGTCAAACTACAAGTCTTATGGAAAAAGTTAAAAGGCTACGTTATAGGCAATATAAAAATCTACAACTTTTGTATTTACACTTTTTTACGTAACCTTAAAATTTATGTGAAAAATTTAAATAACCATTTTTTTAATCAATATTAATTATTAATTTTTGAAACCAAAAAAATTATCGAAGGATGAAACCCGTTGGAAAATGTAGAAAAAATGACAAAAATAAAAATAAATTACAGGCGATTTGCGGTCGAGAAGAGAAAGGGGGTGAATGTTTAAGGGTAAAAACGGTTTTTGTCGATTTTCGACAAAATTACTAGTCCCATGGAAATTAATTTTCTGAGAAAATTTGCCATGGTAATGTATATTTTTTTATCCTATGGGGAAGTATAGATTTCAACGAACTAAAAGCTTACCGACTTTTTGAAAATTCCGATATTTTAACACGTAAATTTTTGATTGAAAATAAGGGTACTTTTTTAATATTAGATAAGTCAAAATAATGTGTAAAATAAATATTTTAAATCCTTTCACCAAATTTCGTGAAAAAAAGAATGTTTTTTTGTAAAAGATATAAACAAAAAAAACGTCGTTATTTCAATATTTCTTATACATTTTGGGGTTATGTAAAGAAAGTGTAGATACAAAAGTTGTAGATCTTTTATTTATTTATTTTTTTATCTTTGGACAATCCACGAAGGCTGAAAGCCTAAATACTAACGTACCGTGGGTGTCTTAAGCAGGGTAAGAGGAAGTTTGTTAACACGGGACTTAAAAACTTGAAGATTTGGGGGAAAGAGAAGACCTCCGCTGGCAGTAGGTTCCACAGTCTAGAAACTCTGGGGATAAAAGAACGAACGAAATGGGAAGTTCGGGGCCTGTCCAATTGAACCGTATAGGGATGCATACGCGCGGCACCACAAGTTTCTCTGTTGGGAGCTACAAGAGGAGGGACTATACTGGATAATTCGTCGGAGCAGAAGCCGTAAAAGTATCTATAGAAGAGCGATAGATCTCCCACAGCTCGACGATGGGCAAGAGAAGAAAGTCTTTGAGTAAGTAAAGGATCATTAATAAGACGAACAGCCCTTCTTTGAATGGCATCAAGAATGCTGAGGGTTGTAGGGGATGCCATTCGCAGACATGAGAACAATATTCCAGAGAGGGTCGAATTTGGGACACATACAAAGTGTATAAATTGGAAGGAGAAAAACACTTTTGGCTCGGAAAAGAAATCCAAGCTTTTTTGAAGCCGCGGTGGTTACAGATACAATGTGTTTATGCCAGTTAAGGTTATTCCCAAATGTGACGCCCACAAGGTTAAATGTGTCCCCGCTCTGCAAAACCTTGAGTGGCCAGGTAAGCCACGGTAAGCAAAGGATGAGTGTTTGATGATTTTTTTCGCGACAAGGAACATGACTGTGTTTATCTATATTTATTTCCTAAAACTTTACTATTTAATTTTTTATATAAGACTTTTAGTTTGACCTAACCGCCCGTAATTTATTTTTGCTCTAATTTTTGTTATATTTTTTTCCTTTTACAATGGGCTTTATTCTACTATAATTTTTTTCCTTTTTAAAAATTATATACCCTTGTGTATGTTGATAAATACAAATTCATTCGTCTACCTTTCATTCAAATATTAGATTTTTTTTGCAAATCCTTTGATAAATTCAATACTATACCTTTATCGCATGAAGCATCAGTAGGGGAAAGCGGGGAGGCTTCATACAGTTTTTATATTTTGCTTTGTGGAATGCCGTGTTTTAGGTATATCTCTTTAATTTATGACACACTAGTAGCTTCACTATTTTATATTGTAGTAGAACCTTAATATTATTGAAAATCTACATGCGCGAGTTTCCATAAGACTTTTACAAAAAAGCAAAATGTATGAATGTACCCCATTAGTGGGGTACATTCATACAACCGAAGGGGCACATTTAACATCACTATTAATTTGTCATAATTATTGTTTATTATTGTTTTATACCATACTTTATAAAAAAACCAAATATATTTTTTAACATACAAAACAAATAGTAAAATTCAAAATTAAAAAACAGGTTTTATCCAAATCTGTTAATGCCTATTTTAACATCGCAATAGTTTCGTGATATGAACATAAGTAACGAATAGTGAACAGTGTCATTAAACGGTCTTTACGTTACATGTATGGTTATCTACCAAAGACACTTAAAAACATTTTTTGTTTTAGTCAGTATATTTATTAAAAGTAACAATCTCAAAATGTTAAAAAAATATTGCTTATACATTATTAATTATATCAAATAAAAACTGTAGTTAACACAAAGATACCTTAACTGACAAAACCTAAAATTAATATGCCTATGTTATTAACAGATTATGACCTAAGATCTATGGTAATATCATCACTATATCTGATAAATTAACTGATCCTTGACATTCAAAGGCACAAAGTTTATAAAGCACCCTGTTTTTTTCCCGTAAAAATGAAACTTTATTTACTACATACTACATACTTAAACTCCTTTATATAATATTTACAACTATAATTGTCGGTGTAACAAAAAATAGTAGTTAAAAAAATATTCATAAAGGGCCAGGGGTACAATTATACAGTATGCATGTGCCCCATATACTTGTGTATGAATCTGCCCCATCACATGCTAATTAATAAAAAAATTGAAATAGAAAAACCGTATTTATCTATATTAATTTACACATTAAATAAGTGCCTTTGTATTATTATAATTAGAATGAAATAGCAATAATTAATCCAAAAAAATAGTAACTGGTCATAAAATATGTCCAAAGTTACGTTATGAAATTATTTACGCGAGGCAAAAACACGTTCCGTGTTGTGCATTCAATCTTACCGTACCGAAAATTCTGAAACTTCACTAGTCTGTAAACACACATAAAAACTGTGCACACCCACTTCCGTTACTATTTTACTTCGTGTCTAACTTTAGATAAACTCAATGTATGTAGGTGCCCCTTGTATGAATCCACCCCACTTTCCCCTACTTGTTAAAATTATTATTTTAAAAAGATCTCAAGGTATTCTAAGTGTTTTATATTAATTTTTGCTGTTATTATTTGATTTAGTACTATTAGAAGCTTCCAAAACCCATCGCAAGGGTAATATTGACCGAATTAGTATTAATTTGACAACGAACGGGTCATATATGAAAAATAGTCCCTTTTCCCAAAAGTGTTATTGTATTTTAATAATAAACGATATTTTAATATGAAACGATAAATAGTAGATTCTTTAAATTCCGGTTGTAGAAAAAATCTGTAGTATTAGATCGACATATTTATACCTGAGACGTTGCTATTAAAATGTATTTTAAGTTATTTAAATTATTCCATTTTTACTAATAAGTGATGTTTTAAAACAATTTTGTTGTGTTGTGTAGGAGTACCGAGGATTTGTTTATTTTTTTTTTTAAGAATAGGAGTACTTGGTAAAGAAAGTTATTTATTGACAATGTAGTGGGTAAGTAAAATAATAATTCTAAAACATTAATACAAAAGTAAAAAGATACCAAAAAAAGTTTTAAAAATACGCGCAGAAAATCTGCTAACGCGTCCATTGTAACGGAAAATTAAAGCGTTTTGTTTTGATTATGGTGATTTTATGTTAGAATTTTCTTTGGTTGATACTACGGTTGTGCAGGTCACCCAAAACCTGTGCCTTCTTTTTTTGTCTTTATGGTCATATTGAAAGTAGGATAAATATCATTGTTTTTCGCCAAATATCATACTGAAGTAAATAATTAAAATAAGTGTAGTTAATGTCGTCCATTACACTTCTTATATTTAAAATGGATCTTTAATGTCGTGTCTTATCTTCAAGCAACAACTCATCAACTAGTTCAAGGTTATTGTTCCTGGCTATTAATTTTGAAAAATCCACTCAATCTAGTGGAAAACGCAAAAAGTTAACTTCATCTCAACTTTTTGCGGATCCGCGTCGAAAACCATTTTAAATTTGCACTAACCAATCACAACGCTAAATTATCATCCGCGAGCGGAAAACCGCTCTCATGGATAGCCAGCTTTAGGCAATTCTAAAAATCTTTTTATTTGACATTTTGCTGAATTATTTAAAATAATGATAGTTTTGTCGTGATTCATTTTCACATTTTTGTAGTTTTTGAAGCCCCTGTACAAAACAACACAAATATCTTAACATGAATCTTATTTAAAAAAAAAACACAAATGCAGTTACCATACACGGTTTCCTTGAACATTTAAATTTTTGATTCATTTGACCTACAGTCCTGTACAGGGTTTTCATTTAGATTTTGCCACCCACTCTTAACTATAACCAAGAAAAATGAAGAGGGTAACTTTTTTTTAATGGGACACCTTGTATATTAAGTCACCATTAAAAAAGTCTTTTAAAAAGCTTTTCAAAAATACCACATTTGATATATCTATCTTTAATGGTTTTGGAAATGGGGCCATTTAAATTTGGATATAATTTCCATTACATCTACAGCCTTAGCTAGTGCCATAGGTATCATCAAACACTCACCCTTTGTTTATGAGTGGCCAGGTTTTGCAGGGCGGGGGCACATTCAACCTTGTGGGCGTCACATTTAAGAATAACCTTAACTGGCATAAACACATTGTATCGATAGCCACCGCGGCTTTAAAAAAGCTTGGATTTCTTTTCCGAGCCAAAAAGTATTTTTCTTCTTCCAATTTATGCACTTTGTATGTGTCCCAAATTTGACCTCTTTCTGGAATATTGTTCTCATTTCTGGGGAATGGCATTCAAAATAGAACTGTTCGTCTTATTAATGATCGTTTACTTTCTCAAATACTTCCTTCTCTTGCCCATCGTCGAGCTGTGGGAGATCTATCGCTCTTTATAGATACTTTTACGGCTTCTGCTCCGACGAATTATCCAGTATAGTCCCTCCTCGTGCAGCTCCCAACAAAGAAACTCGTGGTGCCGCACGTATGCATCCCTATACGGTCCAACTGGACAGGCCCCGAACTTCCCATTTCGTTCGTTCTTTTATCCCTAGAGTTTCTAGATTGTGGAACCTACTGCCAGTGGAGGTCTTTCCTTCTCCTCCAAATCTTAAAGTTTTTAAGTCCCGTGTTAACAAACTTCCTCTTACCTTGCTTAAGACACCCACGGTACGTTAGTATTTATGGTGAGTTTATAAAAAAAAAATAGCATTTTACATTTAACATTTAAGATTTAGCATTTAGTAATTTAGACACTGTTTATAAAAAATTTAAAAATGGTTATTTGATCATGCGCATTTTAACAATTTCTCTAGGATCCTTTTTTAGTTTAGGCCAAACAAGTTGAAGAAGTTTATTGTACGTATCAAGAGACATTCTCTTGTACTTAAAAATTGTTCATGGTCATTTTTCTTTAATAATTGCACAAAAAAATGATACTGGAAAAGTCTTTCGATGTTTATTTAAGTTAATCTTTAGCTTTATCTTTCAAAAAAGTGGCTGAAGGGGCAGATTTATCACGTAGATTTGATGTTTACTAAATAGTGCTGATCAAAACAATAATAAAACCAAAATTATCAAATTATGACAGTACAGAAAACACTCTGACATGCGCAGTCGAATTTTCATTTAGCATTTAATTTAAGAAGATAAAAGTTGGTCAACTCTTAAATGATAAATGTGTTTTATGAACGTCTACATCAATCACCATAAGCCGAACTTTTGTTAAATTCTAAATGCTAAATATTAAATGTTAAATTAAATGCTAATTTTTTTTTATAAACTCCACCATTAGGCTTTCAGCCTTCGTGGATTGTCCAAAGATAAAAAAGGTAGTTATAATGGAAATTATATCTACTGTTTTTTAGATTTAAGTGGTCATATTTCGAAAACTATTAAAGATGGATATATCAAATGTAGTATTTTTGTTAAGCTTTTTTAAAAAACCTTTTTAATTTTTTCTTGAGCTTTTGATGTTCATTTGTTTCTTTTTTTTATGCTCAAAAATAATTGTTATAGTCTAAAAGTGGGTGGCAAAATAGAAATGAAAACCCTGTACAGTCCATCCGTATATATACATATTGTTTTGTTTTTGCAAGATTCCTGATACCTTTATTCGTTAAATAGCAAATAAAGATGGTTTTCTTGATACCTTCTCTAAAAGTACATCGTCATTATATACATCCAATTTGTTCAAAAACGTTTCTTTGTTCTATCACGCGAGGTTTCTGCTTTCTTTACGTCACACTTAAATTGTCAGATTGGTGGAATATACACTCTTTAGCATGTAATTAACTCACCCCTATCACACTATATATTTTTGTTTTTACGATCGCCCCTGTAGCCGGGGCTCACATTTGGTGGAGGTATTTAATCGAGTACAAGGTATCCTCCGGTATATTTTTCTGACGCACTGTAGTAACTTCAGAAAACCCCTCTTGAGCTTCCTACCATTTAAATTGATACCGTTTTTCCTAATATCCCATTTTAAATACAGACATACCTTATGTAATAAAAAATTCCCTTTTTGGAGAAAATTATTAAAAGATGGTAAAGTTATTATAAATAAAACAAATAAAAACAGTTTTAAATAATTTTACCCTATTTTAGGCATTTTCTGACATAGAAAATGCTGGTATGTCTATATGTATGTTTAAAATGCCATTGTTTAGTGGGCAGTCTAATGTGCAGAAATCCCTTCCCTAATTAAAGAAGAATTGGAAAATGTATCCCACTTACTTGCAAATTTTTGTTGTTTAAGAAGCTGTTTTGATGTTTTAAATAAAATATAAATGTATTTCCTAGCTAGCTACAAGGTTGTGACTTAAAATACTGTGAAAGGGTAAGCCTACACCATTATGTGCATATTGAAGTGTTTATGATAATTTATATCATTTCACCTGTATTAAAAACGACAGTACTAGACAAAAATACATAAAAACGAAAAAAGAAAATATCTGTTTGTGTTTAATATATTTGGACTTTTTTATTAAACCCTGTTAAGCAAAAACAAAAGCTTCGTATTAATTTTGTTTTCTAGTGCGTTTTTTTTATTTATAAAAATATATAGTGTAACAGACTTTCAAAAATGTGTTTAGGTTATAGAATTTTAGAGAGTTAGGATCATTTAATTTAGTTTGTTAATTTATTTAAATAATTTACCTTAATTTTTCCAAGTTCTTTCATCACTTTCGAAGGTTTCCGAAAACGCCCGAATTATCCCTTAATAACTTTTATGCCATCATGTACTATGGAATTTTCACGATATTTCTCGAATATTCTAGATCATTCTTTACTCTTCCACCATACTATAAAAGGGCGACGGGAAACTTCGAGTTAGTTAGTACATATTCGACTTTTGTGCTGTAAACTTCGAGACAGTGACAATTTAAGATTTTGCCGTTATTGTAACCATAGTTACGTTACATTGTTAATAAAGGTATAAAAACGAAGGCACGTGTTTTTATACGAGGTGTTTTGGAACATTTGGTGTCGGAAGTGGAACGAGGTTACTCAAGGAAGCCCAAGTGGTAAGAAGAGTGAATGCCAGTTGAGACAAGACAATACACAGCAAGTATGGAGGAGATAAGTACGCTAATTAGAAAAATGATGGAAGAAATGAAGACGAGCCAAGAATCCCTAAAACAAGACCTGAAAGAAGACTTAAAAGAAATGAAGACCAGCCAAGAAAACCTGAAAGAAGACTTAAAAGAAATGAAGACCAGCCAAGAAGACCTGAAAGAAGACTTAAAAGAAATGAAGACCAGCCAAGAAAACCTGAAAGAAGACTTAAAAGAAATGAAGACCAGCCAAGAAAACCTGAAAGATGACATGAAGATCAGTCAAGAATCCCTGAAAGAAGACATCAAGAAAGAAATGAAAGATGCCATAAAAAAGAAATGAAGAGAAGTCAAGAAGAAATGAAGAAGGAAATCCGAACTAATCAAGAAGAAACCAGACAACAAATAGAGAAAATCCAAAAAGACCTTAAACGGAGCCAAGCGGAGATGAAACAAGAACTAAAAGAGAAGATGGTAAAAATCAGAGAAAATCTAAAAGGAGAATTTTATCATAGCCAAGATGAGATGAGAAAACAAATGTTGCTTGATTTAAAACTTACCAAAGAAGATGTTAAAGAAGAAGTGGAAGAACAAATGCAGCAAACAGTACAGTTACTTCAGAGTCAAGTTCAAGGCCAAATACAACAAGAAGTACAACATTTACAGCGACAAATTCATAAGATAGTTAGCACAGGCGTAGTTTCAGAAAGCGGTACCTCAGCAACTGTAATGAAACCTCCTACTTTTGATGGCAAGGTACCATGGGTTACCTATCTTCGACAATTTGAAGCTGCTGCTGATGGTAATAAGTGGAGTTCCTCAGAGAAGGCCCGAGCTCTAGTACTTGCTCTTCGAGGAGAAGCCATGGAGGTGTTAAGAAACATCCCTGAAAGAAAAGCAGTTCGACTATGAATCGATTGTCATGTTCTTAGAAATGAGGTATGGCGAAACCCATCTGCAAGAAGTTTATAAGGCGCAGCTCCAAGGGCGAAGACAGAAATACAATGAAAGTCTTCAAGAGTACGAAGCAGATATAGTACGTCTAGTTAATTTAACATATCCATCGTACCCGGAAGAAATTAAGCAAGAATTGGCGGTAGGCAGTTTCGTTAGAAGGGCTGCGCGATCCAGATATGAACCAAGCATTAAGAATGGCCAGACTAAAGAAAATTTCAGAAGCCCTTGCCTACGCCCTTCAGTTTGAAACGGCTAAGCAGACATCCAGAACTCAGGCAAGACTTCGAAGAACAAACTATGTACCAGAAGACAGCAATCCAAATAATAATTTGACCAGAGTGATACAAGAGTTGCAAGAAATCCTACGCCAAAAACAAGTAGATGGTGACAACAAAAGTATGACTTTCCGCCGAAGAAATAAAATCCAGTGCTGGAAATGTGGTGAAGAGGGGCATGTTCAAAGAAATTGTACCAGATCTAATGCCCCTGCAAGTAATTCGGAGAAACTCCCAGTAGCCAGCTTCAAGGGGCGAAAGCTGGCTAGGTGCTACCAAGCCCCATCAGCAACAACTATTAGAGTATCCCGGCTGCAGAACAATGGCTCCAGCTTAGTAGTACCTGGAAATGTGTGCGGTCGGGACTGCGAAATGGTACTAGACACATATGTATGAGCAATACATGC